>JAEANM010021474.1:0-11842 GCA_017656035.1 Myanophis thanlyinensis
TCCGGGGGAAGTTCATTCCATAGGGTGGGTGCTGCCACAGAGAAGGCCCGTACCCTCGGGGTTGTCAGACGACATCATCCAGAAGATGGAACCCCAAGGAGGCCAACCCTGTGGGAATGCACCAGTCGGCTGGAGGCTGATGGAGGCAACAGGCGGTCCCGTAAGTACCAGGGTCCCAAGCCATACAGAACCTACAGAAGGCTTGGTCTGTGTAGTTGAGGGGTACTGTATGTACATGGGCAAGTAGGACCTGCAGTCTACCCTGCTGAAGTAGGATGAGGAGTGCAATGGAGATGGCATGAACTGCCTACTCTTTTGGAGCTGGAGCTCTCTCTCACTGGAGAAGACTTCTTGGCCAGCCAGCTCTTGATACTGCTGCCACTCTGCTGCTGCTGTTGGCACTTGGCGTGGCAATGGCACACGTACCCACAAAGAGGGCTCTGAATGCCCCCTCTGACATGTATGCCATAGGTTCACCACCACTGACCTACATAGATTCAGAATAAAAAGCTAAAGGGAAAGATTTTCCCTGCCCAGTTGTGTCTGACTCTAGGGGCCAGTTCTCATTGGTTTTCTAGCCAAGCTAGCCAACTTGTCTGAAGATGCTTTCATGTTGCCAGTACAATTACATGCCGAGGCACATGTGACCTACCTATCAAAATGGTACCTATTTGCATGCTTTTGAACTGTTAGATTGGCAGGAGCTGGGGCAAGAATAGGAGCTCACCTCACTATGCAATGCTTGGATCTCAAATTGTCTACCTTCCAGTCAACAAACCCACTGCTAGGCTACTGTGCCACCAGATCCAGAACACAATTCCTGATAGACAAAACAGCCACATAGGTTGGGACACCTTCCATGTCCCATGTTTCTGGGAAATGAGATTCCTATGTAGACTTTTTCTTTCCCTGGGGTTTCTAAATTGTTTTTACAACATTAAGAGCTCTGGAAGATTCTAAAACCATTGGTAATAATTTGCACTGATATCCTAATCCCCCCCCACACACACACATTCTTAGACACAGATACACCCTTCACAGCTGAAGGTGTAATCTGCCATTTACACTCCACATTTCTACCCATTGCAGCCCCCAGTCTCAAATGGGGATCTCAGTCAGACAGCCTTTCTTTCTGTCCTCCTTGGGCAGACAAGTCATTTACAACAATCTGCTTCTTGATGAGACTTGATGATCTATCTGAAGTTATTGGACAGGACTGTAGTAAAGGACGTCCATTTAAATTATGGAGGAACAGATGGAGGAAGGAGGAGGCGAGGTGGTTGTCTAATATTTTCCAAAGAACATGAGAAAGAAAGTGAAAGAGAGAGAGAATGAATTAGCAATAGCTGAAAGGAAATCTATGTGAGGAAGCCATTCTAGCAGAAAGTTGACCTTCAGATATGAGGGTAAAATGACTGTTAAGGTAAGGAGCCTTTCTGTTGTCAGAATATGACCAGTAAAGGCAAAATTCAGAATGCCACAGATAATAATATGCCCTAATCCTGAGGCTGGATAAAATAGAGTTTACTTCTAAGAATATGAAGAAAGCTGAACTCATTGTGGTAAGTTAGAGGTAGTTTATATGTATCATGAAATAGAACACTAAAAAGGAAGGAAGGAAGGAAGGAAAAAAAGAAAAGAAAACAAAAAGAAAAGACTCCATGGTTTAAGCAAGATCTTTGGACATTCAGCTTTCCTTCATTTCCTCACATGCCTTCATTCTGTAGTCCCCAAGGGTGCAAAATAAAGCATTCATCATCAAATTTCCTCTTAAATAGAAAATTGAGTCCTTTCTACTACACAGCTGGAGCTAGTCCAGGGGAAAAAAAACTATTTTTCTTTATTTTGTTATCATTCTCATCCTGAATCAGGTTTAATTATTCATGATTGTTTTCTGCCCTATTCTAAAACTCAGCCAAACACTGAATTTCATGCTAGAAATTGGTGCTGGTACTGATAAGGGGGAAAGTTATTGTTATTACTGATAAGGAAGACAAAACCCCCCAATCCTCTCCTTGCTACTGCCCCTTCCTCAGAGATATCCCTCATCCAGAGCTGCTGTGTGCTAAGCTGGTGTCTGACCTTTTAGTCAATGTAGATGTCCTGCTAGCTTAGATAGCAAGGTTTAAAAACCACCCTATATCTGTATTTGCACATCTGGCCCAGCCTGTCTTGCTAAACTCCTGGATTTTTTGCACCATTTGTCTTCTGCTGCAAGGCACACAATGGCTTGGAAACTATAAATCAAATGCAAGGAGAAGGATAAGGGAGAGGCAGAATGACTGGCATTCACATTACCCAGACGAATTTGCTAAATAAATACATAGAAGCTAAACAATTAATACATTTGTTTTCTTTATAGGTCTCCAAGGAAGGCACTAAGAGAACACATAAATGGAGCAAATTAAACTCAGTTGCACCGGGGAGAGGCGGGGTGGAGAATGAGGAAGAAAACGGATAGTGCCTCTCCTCAATCTGCTGTCGCCATGAAAATGATGGTCCCCTGGGGACCGACCAGAATTGAAGATGAGATGCAGCTTCTCAGCCATTGGAGGCTGCTGCTTAATTAAATTGTATCTGATTATTAAGGCTCAAGGAGGCGCTGAGAAATCAGAGCATCTTCCAGGGATAAGTAAGCTACTAAGCTGAAGAGCTGGCATTCTTCTTCTCTCCCAAAGTGGTCACCTTTGAAACAACTCTAAGCTGCTGGAAGAATGACAAGAGAGCCAGCTGATCTCTTTCTCCCTGTCTTTTCTTTTTGGGTGGTGGTGGGGACTATGCATTTTTTAATTTGAAACTCATGCTAAATTCCACAACTGAAAATGTGATCCAATGCAAAGGAAGAGATGAGATTGGTAGCTTCACTTCAAGCATCTCTGGTTGAGTCTGGTTGAGTCTAATGTCTATGGAGATTCTCAGTCATCCAGGTCATCATTGTCCCAAATATTCTTTTTTAGAAGGAAACTGAACTTTCTTTGGTTTTGCTTGAAGATGTTTCACTTCTTAGTCACAAAACTTTTTTAGTTCTGATTGAATGGTGGAGCCTTTCCTTCTCCACCATTCAATCAGAAGTGAAGAAGCTCCTTGGATGAGAAGGGAGATGTCTTCAAGCAAAGAAAGTCCAGCTGTTTTCTGACAAAGCACCTTTGGGGTTGTGTCTAATACAAGCTGACATCCTTAGTCACCCTGGTGGACTTCTCCATCCACACTCCCATTTAGGATCTGTGAAGCTGAAGTCCAACATCTGAAATATTAAACCTTCCTTTTGAGTCCTCAAACCTAGGCATGTTGCATCTAGGAGGTCTCAGAGCAACGAGGATCCACAGAGCTGTCATGAGCTCCCAAAGATTGGTCATGACAGCCATTATGAAATTGAGATACAGAGACCCAATCTGAAAAAAGGTCACCAGTTTCATCAAAGCAAGTGAGATTACTAGACTCCATAATTGTCTGATTCAGAAACTAATTTTCTTAGTAATGCAAATACTCTAATCTGCATTTCACAATGCTGATGCTTCTAAAAGGTTTTTAGGATTCATTAGAAATCAACAAGTAAAAAAGAAAAAAAGTACTGTGTGTTTCCCACTACTTCCTCCACTGGTTGCCTTCCATATGTATCTGGTCAGTGTCAACATATCTTGAAAGGAATGATAAGCTATGAGAACAAGTCTAGAAAATATGTAATTCTAGACAAAATACAGACCCTTACCAAATGTGGAAGTGCCTAACTATTGGCTGGGTAAACTCCAGATTTTGCATTCCTTTAAAGTGCCAAAGAGAGGGGGAAGAGGACATCTGAATTTTACTTGACTTTTGAATACTTATTTGGGTAATTTTATTGGATTTTACATGGGAGTCATTCAGGTGCATAGGAGTCTGGACAAACAGGAAGAAGAAATTCTCCAAGGATTTCTAAAAGCAGAACTTCCCATTCAGTGGTGGAAGTTGCATAGTTACAGATCACCCTCTTGAGATTTTTCCTGGGAAAAGAATGGGAATGTGGAAAGCCAAAGAGGCTGCACATTGCCACAGGACTGACAGTGAATGACATGACAGTCGAGCTTTTATGACTAAATAAGTACAAGAAAATGATGCTCCAATCCTGAGAATGTCTCCGAAACTCTTCCATTGTACATGACATTTCTAAATCAAATAGTTTTATAGAGGGGAAGGGAGGGGAGAATCTGGTACAGAACAATGGAGAATTTGTCTGCCTAGCATTAATTGTCAAACCAAAATGATCTGTTAACAGTCAGGATTAAAATTCCATTAGAATTCTGGCTGGGATTCAAGCTGTTTTCCAGAAATGCTTATAATTCCTGACTTAGTTCCAACTTGAGTTGATGGAAGCTTACTCCCTGAAGCCTTGGAAATTTCTTTCAAACCAAATCAAAACCTAATTCTGATGAATGTCCAGACGGAACATTCCTTCAAAAGCCATATTTCTGTTATGACCCTAATGGGACAAATGAACCACAACTAGAAATATTGTTGTTTCTTTAGGATTCACCCACTGAATATAATGAGAAGTGGTCATTGTTAGGGCAATTTCTGATACAGAAATAGGTTATTAAATGAGCATAAATATGGATCATAATATAACTGAACACACTGGCTCTTTAGGAGCTCCAAAAAATTTCTTCCCTATTTAAGTCTCCCTTAACAGAGCTATTTAATGTAATTAGATCCAGGCTATCTATGTGCTGGACCAATTAGAAGCCTGAAATATTATAGTGTTCATTTCTACATCATTGTGTTCTTTAAAATTCTTAGTATGTTTTGCCTCAAAATGATTTCCCAAATATATACTGCATGTTGTTTAGGCCAGCATAGACAGCTCCTCTCATAGCTGCAGACCTTTGGGGATGGCTGTGAGGCCTGAAATGGGTGGGGAGAAGATGAAAATTGTGTGGTATGACACTGCAGTTACAGGATCCCTTTCTTCCTTCCTTCCTTCCTTTCCTCCCTCCCTCCTACCCTCCCTCCCTCTCCCTCCCTCATCATGCCTACCTACCTGCCTGCCTGCCTCTTTCTGTGTTTCCTTCCTTCCCATTTCATTCTCTTTCACTCTTCCTTTTCTTCCTCCCTTCTCACCTTTCTTCAACTCAGGCATGTAGCAACATTTAACAGACTTACTCATTTATTTTTATTTTATTAATTTATTGGATTGGGAAGGCTGGCTAATTCTCAAGCAACCTGAGCCTGTCTGAGCTAGTCAGCTCTCACATGGAAATCTATTAGGAAATCCCCATACTGTAGGCCTGTGATGGTGAACCTACGGCATGGGTGCCACAGGTGGCACGCAGAGCCATCTTGCTGGGCACACAAGCCGTAGCCAACTTACCTCCAGCTGAGCATGCACATGCGATTGCACATGCATGCATGCATGATTACAGAGGCCCAGCTGATCTTCAGGCCTCCGCTGTGCATGCACATGATTGCAGCAGGAAATCCAGCTGGCCTTCGGAGCTCTCCTACGCATGCACACATGATTGCTCATGCGTGCATGTCTTCATGCAGTGTGCGTGCATTATGCATGCATGCAGATGGTGCGGTTGTACATGCAGTGTATGTGGAGGAGCCACACGCAAGTGCAGATGGCATGCACAAAGCGTGTACTTTTTGGCACTCGTTAACTAAAAGGTTCGCTACTGCTGCTGTAGGCTAAACTGGAAAGGTGAGGAAAGAAAAAGCAACAGCCAACCCCGGCAAGGAATTGAGCTCAATTGGAAGGCTCCTCTTAGATTTTTTTAAAGCCTCTCTTAAGATTATGCCACAGGGTTTTTTTTCCTTCTTCAAAAATATGTAAATTTCATATTCCAATTTCAGCAGGAAAATTTAATACGGCATGGTACTTGAGTAAAATGATTCAGTTGAGAACAGCATATGTGGGAGTGATTGGGGTAGATTGTAAGGGTGATACTGAAATATAACTTTATCTTATTTTACTTGTCTATATAGTAATTGTATTTTATTCCAGTTTCATTTTAAAATCATTTTTATAGGATTTTAGTAATGATTTCTGTTTGGAACTCTGTATTTTGATATGGCCTGAGGGCTAGTCAAGAAACTAAGCTAACCAACCAACTAACTAGCAGGAAAATTTGCTGAGACTTTCAACCATGACTTGATGACAGAATGTATTACCTGTTTGTGCCATATACACTCCTGGTTCATCTGCAGATCGTGGCCACTGGGTCTTCACCTTCTGATCCTCTTGCACACCATTGCCTAAAAAGATGGAGAGAACCATGAACAACTGTTCAAGCCTCAAAGCTGAGAGAGCAAGTGGAGACCTTCTCACCAGGGAAGATGGGAGAAGATGTCTTCTCATAGTGCAACATACTGTTCCAGTCCTACGGGTATTTAATCAGCACATCAGCATCAACCACAGCAATGTTCATGCACTTTAGCAACAGGTACATGAAAGTTTTCTGCCCCCCCCCAAAAAACAAAAGAAAAGAAAAGAAAAGAAACAGCCTTCACTGTAATTTTCAAACCAGGAGTGTCCTCAGAATGACAGGAGAAGAGAAAGGAGGGTGAAGTGGAATGGAACTGCAGAAAACATTCCTTATATCACAGTGACATGTTAGTTAGGGTCAATTTCCATACGGGACTGATGAAATATGTCAAAGGTAATATAAAAAATGGATCTGAGAAGAGATCTGAAGAAAAGCAGCATCAAGCAAAGACTCTCAGAGGATTGAAATAGTGGGAAATATTTGTAGCTGGGATAGAGGATGAAGATTCGGTCTCCGAGATTGTGGGTTGGTTTCTAAACACTTCATTACCAGGCTAGGTGACATTTTCAACAGAATTTAGGGAATGTCAGTGTTCTTCTGTTTATAAGAGCTTCAGGTGTGGGTGTGTTGAGAGAGGGTCTTGTGATGGGTCAGCTGTGAGTCATCAGTGAGTCTTCACATGGGTCTTCTGATTAGGAGATTACATCATGTCAGGGTTATTGGGAGGGGAGCTACTGGTGGGATTCTGTGACCTGATATAATCTCCTTATCACAAGACCCACTGATGACTCACAGCTGACCCATCACAAAACCCTCACTCGAGGAACCTACACAGGAAGCTCTTATAAAACAGAAGAACACTGACTCCCCCTAAACTCTGCCAAAAATGTTACCTAGCCTGGTAATGAAATGTTTAGAAACCAACCCACAAGCTCTGAGAACAAACCTTTACCCTCACTCTCAGAGGTATTTATAGGCATCAGCATAAATAGCCAGACCTATGTAAGTTGGACCAAGAAGAAAGATGGAGAGGAATATTAAGACATTTATAAGATGGGGGAGAGAGTATGTGTGTAAAGTTCCATTTTTCAACTCTGGAATTCTGAAATATCCAGTGAAACCAGCTTTTATTAGGATTTAGTGACAAGAATGATATTCACGGGAGTGTTTCTAAACTATCCAAATGGGTATTCAGCCAAACAACTAGTTTGTATAACACTGTAGCCTCCCGGCTAATATAACATTGCCATGTGCTAAATAAAATTGTATGTGAAGGAGTTAGTGACATATTTTGATTTCCCCTTCATATTAGAGAATATCTAGAATGGACCTCAAGATTTTACAGTCCCCGGGCCATATCAGGCCCTTCAGTTTCCCTGTCCTGCCCATATAAGGTCAAACAAAAATTAGAAATCAAATATAAATAAGGGTGTTAAGGATGGTCCTCCTTTGGAGAACGAGTACACAGCGGAACATTGTGAGAGTGGTGTAGTAAAATACACAAACCAAGATAGAGACACTGAGTAGAAAAATATAGGTTTTACTTTCTTGGAACTAGAGGTTTAGCAATATCCATCCATCAGTCCGAATTCATTCAGTCAAGTCAATCCATCAAACAGTTCAATTCAGGGATCATCCAATTCTCAAAGTCCAGTAACAAATATAGAGAGATTGCAAACAGTAGCAAAGACTCACAGTATACACGCTGGTTAACACAAGGAGATTTTGTCTCCTTCTTATTACTGCATGAGGAAGCAGTAGCCAATCACATTTTCCTTAAAGCTATAGCACTTAGAGGTAAAGTAACAATTCTTAAAGTAACAATCCTGGTTTATATATTGTTTACCCAATAATTGTTAGTTTTACATTCCTAACAAAGGGTATTGTGGAGACAGGAGAAGAAGCCAAGTTGTATCTGGCACTCCTTCAGTCTGCAAGCGGCCACTGAAGGAGGAAGCGAGGAAGTGCTTTTCTGAGCCTGTACAGTGCTCAACTTTTGCCTGGAGCAGCCTGAGGTGATGGAGTTTGGAGTTTGATGGAGTTTATTCGTCCCTCCACAACAGTCCCAGCTTTTCATGTGGCCCCTTGGGAAAATTGCCCATCCCTGGTCTAGAAGCTCACATAGATAATTCATTCTGTACTCGTTGGATTCTTTATTCTTGCTAAAAAAAAAAAAAAGCAGGGGAGGGGACTTCACACAACTGCAGAGAGCTCTGTCTTATTAAACTTTTAGCCCCTCATTCTGGAGTTGCCTAGCCTAGCCAAGGTTAGATTTTGCAATATCATAACCAGGGTTGCAAGGCCATGAAATATTAGAGTCAAAATTGCTGACGATTGCTCATTAAAAGATGCAGCTTCTGCACAGGCTTGAATGCTCTGTGCTGTGCATTAAGGGCCTTGGAGTATCTTTGCTTCTTAAATGGGTTTCCCAGTAGTGGAGGGGAGGGCATCTTGTTTGGTACATTGCTTTTTTGGATCTTTCTGTTCATTTCGCTTGCTGAGGTGAAACAGTGAAACCTAAAAATTCCCCTTAGCTACCTGTGTAATCATTGTCTCTGGATCCTAAAAAAGGTGTTTTTTTCTGGCATCTGGTCACTTGTGGACCCTTGGCAAAGCAAATGCATAACAAGGCTTGCCAACAAAAGGGAAGACATACACATTTCATTGCATTTCGTACCATGTATTCATGTGATGAATAAAATTTGATTTGATGTGACAGCTTTCCTTCAGAGCCATCTAGATGGTAGCTGTAAGGATCTGATTGAAGCCTTTCCCTTCCCACCCCCACAGAATATGGTTGCTTGCAAAAAAATGAAGCAAAGTTTCAATTGTGCGCACTCATCACAGCAACCGTCTTGACTTTTTTGACTCTTCTGTCACTGTAGCCTGAGAAAAGTAAGTTTTCAAGAAAGACAATTTGAGAGCCTAGGATGCCGGCCTAGAACCAGGAGATTGTGAGTTCTAGAGTCCCACTTTAGGCAGGAAACCCAGCTGGGTGACTTTGGGCCATTCTCTCTCTCTCAGCCAAACCCACCTCGCAGGGCTGTTGTGGTTAAAAAAAATAGGAAGAGAGAGGAGTATTAAATAAGGTCTGCTTGAGTTGTTTATAAAAATAATAAAGCAGGATATAAATACATGTATAAATAAAACCAAAATTGTGCAGTATTCATCCCGTTCAGCACCGCAGCCAGGGGTTGTGTGCCACAAAACATATGAACATGGTGAATGGGCGATTTCATTAAAAATTCTGCAATCTCAAAGGGGCCTCAGTTCTGAATCAAAACATAGCAAGGAAAATGTCCAGCTCAGATTTAAAAGTATATCAATGATATGAAATGCAAAACAAGCATAAAGCCAATATGTTAGCAGCCGATTCCTGCTGTGGGAAGATGAGCTGGGAAAGGGTCATTTTGTTTCACTTTAACTCTATGCAGGAATTTTCCCTGCCATGATTAATTATTAATAATTAATTATTCATAACACCATTAATCCCCTGCCTGTCTAACTTGCCTTCAGTGAGGAAACCAGCTGCAGGTGAACCTTGAAAAAGGACCCCTGTCAAATCCACCATGAAATATAATTTGCTGCAAGTTATTTATTGCCAAGCCTTGGAAAACCTTCCCCAAACTCATGGCCAGTGTTCCCAGAATCCCCAGCGAGCTCAGAATGTTGAGCAGAAGAGCCAAAGCCCAATAATGGGAACTTTGCAAGAGGAAGGTCCTACATTGTTTTCTCCAATGAAAATAGATCTGGCAGGAAGTGGCAGAGAAGACTTGCAAAGTGGGGTCTATTCTGCTGTGGGGAATGGCCTTTTGAATCCTGCACTTCTTCTTTTGCACAGGGTGGGCAGCCTCTTCCCCTCCTTCCATTGTTCACTTCTGAAATCCAGTCTTTTTCTTCTTCTGCAGCTTTCTGCAGGAGATAAAAGACATGGCAGAGATGGATGATGCATAGGCCAGCAGTGTGGAGACGAAGATCTGAGATTCCCATGCAAGGAATGCTATCTGATGACTACCGAAAAGGGAAGCCATAAAGAAAACGTAAAGAGTTGTGTATGTGTGTATTTATATATCTGTCTATGGCAGCAAGAAAATATTTAACTGTTCAAGGGGAAGGTCATCCAAAAGGGGAGTTCTTAATTTACAACTGTTTGTTTAGTGACTGTGTCAGAGTGTTGACAGCATTGTCAGAGTTGTTCCAGCATAACTACTTTTATAAGATAACCCAGGAGCAACAACACAGCACACAGAGACTTAGATATTAAACAGTGGTTTATCTACAGAATATATATAATACATGTGGCAGCAAATACCTTAATACTTCATGGAGAACTTTGCTCTGTTAATCAGTCACAATGAACAAACAGCAAAGAACAAGTAATAAGGAAGGAACACCCTCTAATGGCTTCCTTATATAACTCCCCTTAAAGGGGAGTTTTCTGTAGCCTCCTTCTTAAAGGGAAGATACCAAATGCTGAGTCATTCTTCTTGCATCAGCTTCCTGTTATTGTTACATCCGATTCCTGTTGCAGCTTTTCCTGCATTAGCTTTCCAACTGTTTGGCCCTTAAATCTAATATCCTGACAGCCTGTTTGAAATTGTAATGGCACTAAAAAAAATGATTTATCACCATTTTTTCACCATCATTTGTGACCTTTCTAGCTAGCTTCTGACAAACCAGATCAATGGGGGAAGCCAGATAAAATGAATGACCATGCACTTGATTTATAGGTAGTCCTCGACTTATGACCACAACTGAGCCGAAGATTTCTGTGGTTAAGTGAGACATTTGTTAAGTGAGTTTTGCCCCACTTAACAACCTTCCTTGCCACAGCTGTTAAGTGAATCACTGCAGTTGATCAGTTACTAACCCAGTTATAAGTGAATCTGGCTTTCCCATTCACTTTGCTTATGAGAAGGTTGATAAAGGGGATCATGTGACCTTGGGACACAGCAACGGTCATAGGTATGAATTAGTTGCCAAGCATCTGAATTTTGATCACATGATCATGGGCATGCTGCAAAGGTCGGAACTCTGAGTCACTTTTTTTCAGTGCCATTTTAACTTTGAATGGTCACTAAATGAACTGCTGTAAGCTGAAGACTACCTGTTTTGAGTGTGGTGATTCACTTAACCACCATGGGAAAAAAAAAGATTGTAAAATTGGCTGCAACTCGCTTAATGACCACCTTGTTCAGCAACAGAAGCTCTGGTCCCAAGTGAGGCCATAAATTGAGGACGGCTTATGTGCACGCATGTAAGCAGGGATGGGCAATTCCATCAGCCTCTCAATTTAGAGTGGATATGCACATGTGGGGCATCACAAATAGAAGACACCACACTTGTCCCCTTGGGCTGCCAACTACATGCCTCTGCCAGAGAGAGGTCTTCAAATTCACACTAGCAGGGCAGCTCATTGGGACCCCCTCAACAGGCTATCCTACCTCCTTCAGGGTCCCAACACCTGGTCAGTCAGCAATCTCTCCCTCTCAAACCAGGGGGAGGACTGGAAGGCCCTCACTCTCCTAGCTTTTTGGAAAGAGCTGCTTGTTTGTTTTTCCTTCAGGCACTTGGGACACCTGATTTATTTATTTATTGAT
>JAEANM010021476.1:0-11841 GCA_017656035.1 Myanophis thanlyinensis
TGATCTTTAAGAACAAGGGTGATGTGCAGAGTTGTAACAACTACAGAGGTATAAAGTTGATGAGCCACACAATGAAGGTATGGGAAAGAGTAGTGGAAGCTAGGCTAAGAAAGGAAGTGAATATCTGTGAGCATCAGTATGGCTTCATGCCCAGAAAGAGCACTACAGATGCAATTTTTGCCCTGAAAATGTTAATGGAGAAGTATAGAGATGGTCAGAAGGAGCTGCATCGCGTCTTTAGAGAAAGTGTATGACAGAGTGCTGAGAGAGGAGCTATGGTACTGTATGAGGATGCCAGGAGTGGCAGAGAAGTATGTCAGAGTAGTTTAGGATATGTACCAGAGAAGTACAACAGTAGTGAGATGTGCTGTAGGTCAGATAGAGGAGTTCAAGGTGGAGGTGAGGCTACATCAAGGATCAGCTCTGAGTCCCTTCTTGTTTGCTATGGTGATGGACAGGTTGACAGATGAGGTCAGACAGGAATCCCTGTGGACAATGTGGATGACGTTGTGGATGACATTGTGATTTGTAATGAGAGTAGAGAGCAAGTAGAGGAATATCTGGAAAAATGGAGGTATGCCCTGGAAAGAAGAGGAATGAAAGTCAGTCATAGTAAGACAGAATCCATGTGTGTGAACGAGAGGGAGGGAAGTGAAACAGTGAGGTTACAGGGGACTGAGGTCAAGATGGTGCAGGAATTTAAGTATTTGGGGTCAACAGTCCAGTGCGATGGGGAGTGTGGAAAAGAGGTGAAGAGGCGAGTGCAGGTAGGTTGGAATGAGACTATAGCAGTGAGGAAAAGACAAGAGGCAGAGATGGAGGTAGCAGAGATGAGGATGTTGAGGTGACCAGGATGGACAGGATTAGGAATGGGCACATCAGAGGGACAGCTCAGGTCAGCTGTTTTGGGGACAAGGTCAGAGTGGCCAGATTGAGATGGTTTGGACATGTGCAGAGGCGGGAGAGTGGTTATATTGGCAGAAGGATGTTGGAGATGGAGCTGCCAGGCAAGAGGAAGGCCAAAGAGGAGATATATGGATGTGTTAAAGAGGACATGAAGTTAATTAGGGAGAGAGTAGAGGATGCTGAGGATAGAGTTAGGTGGAAACAGATTTGCTGTGGTGACCCCAAACAGGAACAGCCAAAAGAAGAAGATATGTAGACTATTTATTTACTTACCAATAGAACCTCTGAAAGAGAATATTATTATTCAAACATCACTAATTCATCTATGTGGACATTTTACTTGTTTACACTGTAAATGTAAGTCAGCCAATCCTAACATTGGTCCTTTCAGCAATATAATGATAATATAGTGCTAAAGATATATGAATATCAAGTATTACATTTTTACATGCCCACATAGAGGCTTTTACAGTAAAAAGCACTGAGTGTGCCCCAGATCCTGCTTTATATATCCAGAGAAAATCACTTGGAACACTCTTACCGTAGGTAAGCCAACTATTGAAAATGGACCATCTTGAGACAACATATTGTCTCAAATGATGAATGTTACTTTCTACTGCAGAATTTGATGCAAGTCTTGTTTGGGGCTCTTCAGATACTGGATGGATAGAATAGGTAAAAACTGGCACCACCTGCCCTCTCCTTAAAATTACATTAATTGAGATGATTCTGTCAGCTCTGGTACTATCCCTTGAGGAGGAGCAGGAGATCCTCCTGATCATGGCTATTGGCTTCAGCCAGTGCACTGGCTGTAGTCTTTCCTCAAACAGAATATGGCTATACCAAATCAGGCATTTATCAATCAAGGATAGACTTCTGCAATATACTCTATACAGAAACATTTATTTATTTATTATTTAAACTTTTATACCACCTCTCTCCCGAGGGACTCGAGGCAGTGTACAGCCATCTAAAAACACAGCAATAGATAACAATTTAAAAACAAATTAAAAATTAAATTAAATTAAATTGGGTGGCTGATATCAAAATTAAGATTTAAAACCTAATTTAAAATTTAAAAAATTTAAAATTTAAAACGTTAAAAATTTAAAACCAATTTAAAACCCCCAACTAATTAGTGCTAGGCCAGACCGTCCTGTTGGAACAGATAGGTTTTTAATGCATGCCGGAAGGTCCGCAGGTCTGTGATGGTCCGGATCTCTGGGAGCAATTCGTTCCAAAGGGAGGGTGCCCCCATAGAGAAGGCTTGAACCCTTGGGGGTGCCAGATGACAACGTCCAGACAATGGAACCCCAAGGAGGCCCGCCCTGTGGGAACGCACATGTCGGCGGGAGGCAGATTGTGCAACAGGCGGTCCCGTAAGTACCCAGGTCCCAAGCCATGGACTGCCTTGAAGTTAAGAACCAACACCTTGAATCGCACCCGGAAGGCCACAGGGAGCCAGTGCAGCTCGCGCAGGAGAGGTGTAATATGGGAGCTCCGAGGAGCCCCCAGGATCACCCGCACGGCCGCACTCTGCACCAACTGCAGCCTCCGGATGCTCTTCAAGGGGAGCCCCATGTAGAGAGCATAGAAAACAGACAGCAGAAAAGACTAGTGGTCCATTGAGTCTGCCCTTTATTTTTTATTTTATTTTCAATCAATTAAGTTATTATTTTTAATTATTTTTACATTTTATTAATTTTTTATTTTTGTCAAATAGCGGGCATGTGTTTATCCCAAATACATTTAACTTACTGATGATCATCCACTAGTACCTGACTTATGGGATAGTCTCTGAAGACCATTTAAAAACTAAAATTCAATGGACCAATAGACATTTGGGCTTTGCCAGTAATTCTTGCCCCGAATTATCCTATAATCTTTAATGCTATGAAAGTCATATCATTGGAAATCAAATAATCAGGATTCAAACCAATCAAACCAATCTTTTAGATCACCTGTTTAAATCAGGGGTCACCAACTTTTCGGACCTCAGGGACCATAAAATTCTTTATTTTAAATCCTACAGAATACCCAGGTGGAGGAGCTGCTCTGGGATGACCAATGAGCCAGTCTTGTGACTAAAGCTCCTACAGGACCAGCTGGGCAGCTCGTGGGCTGTAAATCTCTGCTATAGAGGATGGTACGTGGAACTTTGCAGGTGGTGCAACATGCAAGGAGTAGCACAGTGCTTGCTGTCCAGAACAAGATAATGGTGCTGTTGTGGCAAGGGGGGCGCAGCAGCGCAGGTGGGCTGAAATAGCTGTGGCAATGGCCGGAGCCTTAGTATGCAGGAGTGAAGTATTCCACCCTTGCTGTGGTACACTGGTGGCGCCAAGGCAGCCTTCATCTCCCGCTGCTTCAAGCTTTGAGTTGTAAGGGAAGTACTATAGCGGAGAGAATTGGCCAGTGCAGGCTCTGTCTGCGCAACCATGAATCAGGATCGGCGTGGCTGGTTCTTGCCCGCATTGGCGGCCAGGATTGGGCGAGAGCTGATGCCGCTGGCTGAGATCAGTAGGCCAGATTCGGTGAGCCGGACATGCCGCAAATGCCCGCCCCCTACTTTGCTTTACCAGGGTGGTGGATGCTAGAAGGGGCACTCTCTTCGGCTGGCCAGTCCCCGCCACTTGGTTTGACAGAATGACAGCAGGCCCAGGTGTGATGGGTGGGTGGGCAGGTGGGTGGAGTGGCTGCGCTGCTCACTCAAGTTGTGAATAACCTGTATTTGAGATTCCTAAATGCAATGGACAGCAAAACTATGGTTGACCCCTGGCCACTTCTCTTCGCTGCGCTACTCCTTGCGCATTGCAGCATCTGCTAAGTTGCATGTTGCACATACCACTCTCTACAGCGGAGATTTCCAGCCCCACCATGAGCTGCCCGGCTGGTCCCATATTCCAGAGCTGTAGTAGTCACAGGATTGGCTGATTGGTCATCCCAGAGCAGCTCTTCCACCCGGGAGTACAGCCTGCTGGGGAGCGGGCAGCTTCCCAGCAGGCTGGTGCACCCGGGTGGAGGAGCTGCTTTGGGACAACTAAAGGGCCAATCCTGTAACTACTACAGCTCTGGAATATGGGACCAGATTTCCCACTGATGTCAGCAAACCACCGTCAGTCTGCTAGTCTTCTTTTTCCTTTATTCAGATCAACCACTCTACTCAAGATAAGGCTTGTAGTTGGCTGAAGTGTGGGGGCCAAAGGGTGGCGCAGTCTTGTGGTCCCATGCAGGCCAATTTTTTCGGCAGGCTGTATCCAGCCCATGGGCTGTAGTTTGAGGATCCCTGATGTCGTGCAATATAAAAAAATACAAAAATGCTAATATTTTTCTGCAAACCGCAAAAATTTTCTCACAGACCACCAGTTGGTGACCGCTATTTTAAATGACATACCTACATAGGAATTAATTGGGATTTCTTGCAGCAGTCCTTCCTTGTTTCTGAAAACATAGGCTTGAATCCAAAACTTAATAAAAATTTTAAACTTTTTATAATCAGTTCAATGGGCCACTAATTTAATTAATTTTTAACTGGGTTTTAAATTGTTATATATGCATGTTTGTAGTTGGCTGTACACCGCCCCGAGTCCTTCGGGAGAGGGGGCGGTATAAAAGTCCTGATAAATAAATAAATAAATAAATAAATAGTTTTTAGCCAAGCTTTTGCTTTCAAAGAGAACTGCCCAATTTCCAGGAGAACTAGAGAATTTGGAACATATTTAGAACATTTAACAAATTTATCTACTGTTGGGTTGTGTTATTATTGACAATTGTAATTCCAATTGGAGCTTCATATAAAATTTGAAATGCAATTTTTGCTGTATTGCTAAAGGGATAGTATAAGACCTTCATAGTAGCTTTTCAAAATCACAGCTTTACAATGATATTGACATTGGTTAAATAAAATGGAAAAATAATTAACATTTTCCACATGTATAATCATATGATCTTGAATTTTCCAGTTACACTTTTTGATTTTTTCTCAAAAAAAACCCTCCCCCACAAAATTTTAGTTTTATGTAATTTGATTTGTAATTTTATTATTCTGGCAATTTATTATTTGGTACTGTAGCATTTCAAGCTCTATCTAATACTTGGAAGAAGACTTTTCCTTTTGGTTAATAATGGATAGCGGTGATGAACATATATAATAAAGTCTCCAAATCATTGACTTAGATATTAAATAGTGTTAGGGACAGAATACAACCTTGTTTCACACCCTTATTCATTATTATGTTACTTATAAGTAACTTTTTCTGTTGTACCTAACATCCACTGTTATTATTATGATGGTTGGTTGCACAGTCAGTCAGATATTTAGACTGGATTTGGCATTTTTATCTACAGATTGTGCCTTTTCCAAGGAGATATTTGCAGATAATGTTGTTTAATACTATTATATACAAACAATTTGAAATCACTGCCAGTTCTTTTAATTGGTGTTGGCATCAAGTTCTCAAGAACCCCAGATGTCGTAATATACTGGCATAGTATATGCTCAATTGAATTGAATTGAATTGAATTCTTTATTGGCCAAGTGTCACTGGACACACAAGGAATTAAGTCTTTGGTGCATATGCTCTCAGTGTACATAAAAGGAAATGATACATTGTCAGGAATCATAAGATACAACACTTAATGATAGTCACAGGGTACAATAGGCAATCAAATCATACTAGGAAACAATAATCAGTATAACTTGTAAGAATAAAAGCAACAAGTTATAATCATAGTGGGGTGGGATGGGTAATGGAACGATGCAGATCCAAATAGTATGGCCTTTTCTAATTAACATATGGAAGTTTGTGGATTTTCTAAGTGCCATCCAATGCTTTTTGGTATGGCACCCAATGTGCCACACCAAAATCACTCTGACCATAACAGTTAGTTTATGCCATAATCTTTGAACTCCTATTTGGAGATCTTGCTACTTTGTGATCTTCTCCAATTCATTGTCTCCTATTTTATTCTATTATTCTATTCTTACATTCTTTTTCTTCTGTTATTATAGTTGATTGCAATTAGCAAGATGTTTAGGCTGGATTTGGCATTTCTTTCTACCTACAGAATCCTTCCCCAGGACAGGCGGATGTTATTGCATAGTGTTAAAGGTATCACCACAGGATGTAAGCTGTTCAAATGAAGCTGCTTTTTGCAAATGACTGATGGCGATTTTGTCAATGACGATCGTGTTCAAGTGGTGTCCCAGATATTTGGGATTGCACCCATAATTATTACTGTTGGTTGCACAGTCAGCCAGATGTTTAGACTGTGCATGGCACTTTTGTCCACCTTTGAGTCTTTCCAAAGGACCTGGCATTATTATTATTATTATTAATCAACTCAAGATGATGAATATACCTAAATACTGCCTCCCATTTCCCCCACAATAGTCCCGTGAGATGGGCTGAGAGAGAATGACTGGCCCGTAACCGCCCAGCTGGATTGCATGCCTAACGTCATTAGACTATTTTAATATAGCACCTGTATTAAGTATGTGAGAAGTATATCTGGACCTAAATTCATTAATTTAATCCAGATTTAGTTTTATTAACATAATCAAACAAGGCCTTAAAACCTATAAAGGAAGCAAATAGTTGTCTTGCCACGTAACATGGATAAATTATTGAGCTACCTTTTCTAAAAGCAGTTTGAGCATTTGTTAAAGTACTCTTCAAGATGCAAGTTTGATTTTTCATTTAAATGTCTATTAGCATGGTTTTCCCAGGATTGAGAGCAAGCTAATCGGCCTACAGTTAACAGAGTGTTCCATTTCCCCCTTCTTATATGGGGGAACTATTATAATCCCATTCCAGCCTGAGAAGATCAACTTGGAAATATCTTCAATAGAGTACCACAATAGCAACAGAATTTAGCAACAGCACATAGATTTATAGACTACTTCATAGTGCCTCTCTAAGTGGTTTACAGAATCAGCATATTGCCCCCAACAATCTGGGTCCTCATTTTACTGACCTCGGAAGGATGGAAGGCTGAGTCAATCTTGAGCCTGATGAGATTTGAACTGCCAAGCTGCAGTCAGCAGAAGTAGCCTGCATTCTAACCACTGCATCTGCAGTTCTTGTGTAGCTCAGGGTTAAATATTGGATTTCTTGGTGTTCTCCAAGCATGGTTATTAGCATGCAGATATTTCATTACTCAATTAGATAACATCAGTAGCGCAAGGTGATGATGTTAACTAGTTGGGCAATTAAATGTCTGCAACCAAATAACCAAAGGAATATCTTTGACTGGGAGCCTTAGGAGGTCTTACTTTTGAAATAAAATCAGCAACCCTTCTTCAGATATAGGTTCCAACTGTTTGTTTATTTATGTCGCCAATTCCAGAAGACTCTAAGTAGCTTATAACGTCATCATTAAAATAGTCCAAAAAACAACTGATCAAAACAAAATAATCAAACCAGTTAAACACTGTAATAAATTGCTCACAACTACACAACCAATCAACACATTCTTTTGTCCTGTATTAATGGAAAGAAGTGTGTTCTAGAGTCCAGGAGTTCTAAAATGTGGCATGGCTATTAAAAAAGCCTGCTTCTGAGACAACAATCTCAAAGGGATGGGACCTGGAGGGAGTTACTATTTGACCTGGGACCAGGCAGATAAATACATGAGAATATAGTGAATCTGGCTTCCTCTACTGACTTGGCTTAACGGAAACCAGTTGGGAAGGTTGCAAATGGCAATTACATAATGATAGGATGCTACAACTATCATAAACACATGTCCAAATTTTGATCATGTGATTGTGGGGATGCTGCGATGGTCAGAAATGTGAGGATCAGTTGTAAGGGAAAATAATTATTACTTGAAATTAAAATTAAAATTAAAACTAAAGATTACAACACATGTGTTCCATGTGTTGTAATCTTTACACACAACACTTAACCTAGTCAATTGCTAACAAAGTTAAACGGCCATACCACTGGCACCACACAATCACACTAACTGAATCAAGAGCTGTCACTTTTGGAATCCCCCATCCAGAACTTCCCAGAGACCCATAAATCTTTGTAACAGGATAGTATTGGCAGATTTCATTATATTACTGGCCCCTCTATACTGTTCACCCAGGAGACAGGTGCGACTTGAGTTTTTCAGCCAATCACTCTTTAGGAGATACCTTCTGTAGGATGGACTTAGCAATCAGTTTTGTCATGGAGACAGTTGCTTTTCTAAACCACTGTATTTCTCCAGTTCTTTTTCTAGTAGGATATAGAGGGAAAAGACTAGAAATTGCCTCAGTTGACTGGATTTTGTCATTCACATGATGTAGTTGACTGAATGCTGCAGTTGGCACAAGTAACTGTAGGACCTTGGGGATGAACTTTCCAGTAGCTGTCTCACAACTGTAGCAGTTATTTGTTGTTGTGAAATGGAGAGTATTTTTAACAGCTAATGTTTTTGGACATATAGAATTCAGCATAGTATTATTTAGCAGAAAGAAAGAATTTAGAAAGAGTTATGCTATTTCAAATTGTATAAACACATATTAAAAATTATTTAAGTCCAGAAGCAGATATTATTAAAATCAAATTGTTATGATTGAACTATCATTAAAAACAGAGGGAAATACATGTCTGTATGCTTTTAAAATATGTAACACTATTGCTTACTACTGTAAAATCTGCCAGCATCTATATATCTACAAAATGTCACTACTGTTGCTATGAATGCTCTAAATAGAACAAGCAATGGATATAAAGTATGTTCCATTATTGAAAATGAACAATTGATTAAAAATTAATAATACTTATTAAGACAGCAACAAATAACTTTTTCTTTAAAAAGATACATGATATTAAGCTAGAAGAGTAGAATGGATTACAACAGTACGTTTCACACAATTGATGTTCTAGAAGCAATTTAAAGCTCATTAGAAATAATGTCCCTGACTACTGGAAAAGTGGTAAAATGTAATCCTCATCCAAATGTTACCTGGTCTATGAGAACAGGAAATTGTTCTGTGCTATTGTGGCTAACCTTGAGGCTGACCCTGAACAGTAACTGCTAGAACAGCTGAAAGCTGCAACAAAATTAAAAACTTACATCAAAGTATATCATGACAGAATATAGATAAATAAAATACAGTATATTGAAAATATTATTTTTCTGTCAGTCTTCCAAAACTGTGAGGTGGAAGAATTAAAAAACAAAACCTAGAGCATTGCAGTTTATTAGGGTCTAGAACATTTTTTTTTCACTCTGTTTTGCCAATATCTGTTGTATTTGCTCCATTTAGATACACCTGATAAGCCTAATTACTTCCAGGTTGTTCAGATCCAGGCTAGCAAAGCAAGAGTTATGGGAGTTAAAATTCCAAGCATAAAGGAGTTGTCACTGGGATTGAGAATGGAACAGTCTCAATAGGCCTTCTAGGATCTAACCAATAGGTTCCAAGGTCGCAAGGTTTCTATCAATGCTTCAGAAAACAACAACACATTTTTAGATTATGAGACATACAGTACATCTGAAAAATGTAAGGAGGAGGACATTTCCCCCCTTCAAATAACCAGAATAATTGTAAATAATGTTCAATGTTAACCTCATAGTACAAAAAGACAAAAAGGTTTAGCTGGTAGGATGGCAGAGCTAATGAGATGGTTTTAAAACAGGAGTTGAAGGACACATTTGGGACAACTGAAGTAATAGAAATAGATGTAGAATTGTACCGTATTGGAAAAGAATTCATTTTTACACTGAATTCTAAATTAATGAATTTGTACTTACTGCTTAATAGAAATTTGGGTGAAAAGTAAGGGGACAATACTACCCAATGGAGAAGGCTTAGACAATGAAGTGGAGACAGCAGGAATTTGGAAGGAAAATTAGCATGCATATGTTGGAATTATTATTACAGAAGAAAAACTAAATGTAGTGGAACCTTGTCTTGAACTTCAACAAGGTGGACTGAAATAACTTCAGAGAAATCTATAGGATCCTACAATCCTACAGTGAGTGGAAGTTAATGGATAGAAAAGTTCAAAATGAATGGTAATTCCTAAAAACAAAGACAATATAATACCACAATTGCAACAACTTGGAGCAGGGGTAGGGGAGGAAAACAACAGAAGCAGTCAATACACTGCAGTCACACATAAAAAAACAATATTGACCTGAATACAGAGAAAAAAACTGGATTTCTAATTTGAATCAATCTTCTCTACAAGAATATAAATCCCACTTAATAAGTGGGAAGAGAAGGATAAATGGACAGTTGAATCTTGAGACTGATAGAACACTGCCAGAAAATATGATATGTATTGCCTTCCTAAAATATCAAGGACAATGGCAGATTTTTGAACCAAAACATATTCTTTCTTTGGAAACTCCTGGAGATTAAATGAACTGTGAGATGACCAAAGGACAAATGCTGTCTCCATCATTAAAGAAAAGGGAAAGATGGAATTAGATACAAACCAGTTAATCTGATATCAGTATGTGGATACTACAGTGAATAACAAAGTGATCTTAGCATTTTGAAATACTGTTGCAAATACCAGATTAAATGAATTAGTCAAGAACAAGTTTTGTCAGATTGTTATTTCATTTTTTAATTTGTTTACTTCTTTAATAGATTATAGCATCTATAATCTGCAAATGTAATATACCTTGATATAGCACAACAACTGATAAATTAGTACATAACATTCTACTTAGCAAGCTAGTTAGTAGGTGATGGAGGCATGGCTATTAACAGATACGTTACAGATATGTTGAAACACATAATTCAAAAAGTGTTCATTAATAGTTTCTCAATAAACTGAAAGTGGCATGAATTTCTATTGTAGATCCTGTAAGTTTTCAATGTTCTCAGCAATGACTTGGATAAAAAAGTGAAGGAAATGTTTATTAAACGTGTAGGATTGTTAATGCTCTAAAAGACAGAAATAAAGTTCAAAAATTAATTGATTGTAGAAATGAGTTAAAAATAATAGAATGAAATTTATCGAACAAATATAAAATTCTTCACTTGAAAGCAAAAATCAATGCTCGGATATGAAATGAAGAATACATGATGTGACAATATCTAGGAAAATATCCTCGTTTAGCAGTTGATTACAAACCAAACATGATTCAGCAATGTGATATGGCTGCAAAAAAACCAGCCAACAAACATGCATCAATAATAACATAGGAGATTATGCTTTCAGTATATCCTGTATTGATTAGATCCTACTTCGAATACTGAGTCCAGTTCTGCGCACAACACATTTTAAAAAGGATTCAAATAAACTAGACTTATTCAGAAAAGGTCATTTAGGATCATTATGGAATTAGAAGCTCAGTTACATGAAAAGGAAGGAGAAATGTTTAGCCTTGAAAAGTGATGAATTAGATAGGATATGGTAGCATTCTAGATCTATATCACATGAAAAATGATCAATACTTGTTCTTGACCACTCCATAATGAATTTCAATTAAGAGATTTTAATTGAATGTTTATCAAAAAAAATATAGTATTCAATGTTTGTAGACTTCTCTTCACTGGACATGTTAAAGCAGAAGGTAGATAGCTAACTGTTAATGATGCTTGAAAATTCTTGCACTGAACAGGAAAGTTGGACTCAGTGGCCTAAATGAGCTCCTTCCAACTCTTTAAAATTCGTATTTTACAAGTCTATGAAATAGACCTGCACTTTATCTGAACTGTTACTGTATTTCCTAGAAATAATTACAGTAAGTCTGTTAATTTTAATGTGGGTGAATTTGATGCAATTAAATTTAATTTAAGAAGTCTTATGCCACAATTAATCTCTTAGCCCAGACACAGGCAAACTACGGCCCGTGGGCCACATCCGGCCCGTTGGGCTTTTTAATCTGGCCCGCCGAACTAGTCACTAGCAGGAACCCTGCAGTTTCGAGGAAGACCCAGTTCAGGGAACGGAGAGCCCAGAAAAGCTGATTTTCGCTGGG
>JAEANM010021477.1:0-11841 GCA_017656035.1 Myanophis thanlyinensis
TCTTCCTCCTCCTCCTCCTCGTCCTCCTCCACCTCCTCCTCCCAGTTTACTCCGCCCCTTTTCCGCATGCTGTCCTTGAATGAAAACACGGGAGTTTTCTTAATGGTACTTAATCTTCCCAAATTATCCCTTCCCTTTTGCAGTTGCATCCCTGAAATCCTCCCAGTTCCCTCTTAATCCACTAACCAATCCCTAGGAACTCGTCTGAAGCTCCTCCAGAGCATTTCCATTCCTTGGACAGGTGAGGCATGGCAGCCCACTCCTTGGCCAGTTGTGGAGTCTCTCCTGGTACCTGGCGCTTTACCTCCTCAGTCACCTTATTTGGGAATACGTCAAGTTCTTGGCAAAGTCTGCTCCGATCAGCATCTCTTCCCACAGATGTTGGATCATAGCCTCCTGCTTGTAAAACTTTTTGTGTTCAAGAGCCCTGCCCTTAAAGATTGTGCATGACGACTGCACATGCAAAAATAGCCTTCAAACATGGCTGTGGGAAGGAGGTGCCACTGAGACCTCCCAAAGACCAAATTCCGGAACATTTTAGCAGGTCCTGCAGGGAAGAGGAGGGACTGTTCAACCTTGAAAAGGCCTTTCAATGATGGAGGAATTCCACAAGTATCCCAGTAAAGCAGCTGGTCAGCTGAGCTCCTAAGAAGGCTGAATTGTTTTTCTATCTGCTTTGTTTGTTTGTTTTTTAATTTATATGCCACCCATTTCACTCTTTGTGAAGCAACTTTGTCATCCTGTAAAATGTACTAAAGGCAGTTAACAATAAAAATGGCAACAAATATGAAATTGTGTAAAAATCAAGTAAAATACATAGTGTTTAGTTTCTCAAGGAAAATTAGTCATGGCTGTGGCTAATTAGCCCTGAAACGATATGTGTTTTGCTAATTATTCTAAACCTTAAAAATGAAACCTTATTTTACAAGCCACTAATGAAGGCTGTAGCTTTCATAAATTCATTATGTGGAGCAGCATAACAAGGGAGAGAAGTTACTCTAGATCAGGGGTCTTCAACTTGGCAACTTTAAGACTTGTGGACTTCAATTCCCAGAATTCCATGGCAGAGCTGACTGAGGAATTCTGGGAGTTGAAGTCCACAGGTCTTAAAGTTGCCAAGGTTGAAAACCCCTGCTCTACATAGTGATAGGTCCTGACCTCCAGGAATGGACTTTTTGATCCCGCCAAGCAATAACTCCCACCCTCTGACCTTACAGTTGGGGCTGCTGGCCGTTGTAGTTCAGCAACATTAAAAGAGCACTGGGGTTTTTTGGCCTTAATGTGCACCATTGCAGAAGGTTGTGATACAGGCGCAGCCTTGCAGAAAGCTGCTATTTCAGTGCCTAGTTTCTCTCGTCCAATCTGTTCCATCCCAGCCTATTGGAGAGGTTTAATTCGGTGCTGCAAGGAACCAGGTGGCCTCTGCGGCACCCTCCAATTCTGCTCCGGAGTGGGCCATCAAGGATTTGCCATTTTTTGTCTGCAGGGGGTTGAAGACAAAACAGCTCTGGGGGGAAGCATCACACGTCTCTGAGAGCTTTCAGACTTCTCCTTTTCTAAGTTCTTCCTGAATAACTAACAATCTGCTCAGGCGCTTCTGTCTTAATCTTTTGATTTGGAAGACAAGAGAATTGAAATGGTGTTTAAATGTACTTTGCAGACTGGAGAGAATTGAAATTATTTGTGTGGGCCATTTGGCAAAACTCACATAATCCTTCAGATTGTTTAATTGAGAAAGGATATTGAGAAAGGGGGCGGTATAAAAATTCAATGAATAAATAAATAAATTTATTTATTTACTCACTCAATGCCCAATCAACATGCAGTTCAGGGTAGCCTATGCAATTAAAACAATTTTTTTAAATTGCACCCTGGAAACTTCCAGCAGCTAATAAAAAACAGCCCAGATGGGTGCGCGCACATACATGCAATACATAGAGGCAGACACCCCTGACCCAGAGTCTCTGAAAAAGACCCAGGCTTCAAAGCCTGGAGAAAGACCAGCAAAGCTGAGGTCATCCAAAATTGCGGGTGGCTGGATTGCTAGCAGTTGGATTACAATATTGCAATGGAAAAAGCTGTTGAACAGCTTTCGAAGACCCTTGGTGGCACAGTGATTAGAAGGTAGTATTGCAGGAAAATTCTGCCCACTACCAGGAGTCATCTGTCAAAAACAGTGCAGGGCAGGAGTGTCAAACTTGCGACAACATGTTGTCATTGCCTGACGTATCGTAACTTTTTTCCCCTTCATTAAACTGGGGATAGGTGTGTGACACATCTGGTCTGCGGGCTGTGAGTTTGACACCCCGGGTGTAGAGTCTCCTGCTTGGGCAGAGGGTTGGACTAGATGACCTACAAGGTCCCTTCCAACTCTGTTAATCTGTTAAAGAGTTCGATCCTGACTGGCTCCAGGTTGACTCAGCCTTCCAGCCTTCCGAGGTGGGTAAAATGAGGAGCCAGGTCGTTGGGGACAAGAGGCTGACTCTGCAAACCGCTCAGAGAGGGCAGTAAAGTACTGTGGAGCAATATATAAGTCTTGTTGCTATTGCTATTCCTGATTGGACAGAATTGTCACCATCTCTTTTCCTGGGAGGAAATGCTAATCACTGAGAAATCACCTTTCCTTTCAAGAACAGCTCGCCCCTGGCCATGTAATTCAACGAGGGGTGGATCTTCCTGCTTTAGCTACCTGCTCCCATCCCCGTGGCAACCCAACCTGCTTTTAGCATCCCTTGCCACAAAGACCTTAAGAACTGGGAAACCCTAGGAAGAAAAACGGAGGAAGGTTTACTGCTTAATTAAATTACCTGATAATTGGCAGCATGCCTCAACCAACCAACGTCACTACCTTGTTTCCGTTCCTGGTCCCAAATCACGTGTTTTCTAGCAACTGTGTTGTGTGGGGGTGAATGATGTTTCTGAAGAACTGCAAAAATCTCTCTGGCTCGGTTATCTGTCATTCGATTTTGCTCCTTAAGCCTGGTGGCAGCGGCATTCTAGCATTCACTCAAGCAGTTCTGTTGGAAAAGGCCAGAACCCCCACATAGCGGTCAACTCTCTGTGAGCTGAGATCCCCGGCCAGGGCAGCCACCTCAGCCTGCGTACGGGACCTTTTGGGTTGATCGCTTCCAAGCTGCAGACTTGGCTTCTGGTTCTTCCCGGGGACCAAATTTAAAGGGCTCTGCCATCAAACGGTTCAGATCTTCTTGTATGATGCCTAACGACCGTACTGCAGGTCTCTTCCCCTCCCCGCCCTTTCTGGATGATGGTTTCCCAGTTGTGTGGCTGACTTTTAATTCTGCTTCTCTACCTAGACAAGTGGACTGAAAAACCAGCTTTCGGGACTCCCCTGGAGGAGCACCTCAAGCGTAGCTGCCGAGAAATCGCCGTCCCCATTGAGGCCTGTGTGATGATGCTCTTGGAAACAGGCATGAAGGAGGAGGTGGGTGGCTCTTCTCTTTTCCTGTGTGGGGCGGACTTAACTGCTGGGCTGGGAGAACCCTGGGGTCTTCTCTTGCACATACTAGACGGGCCACGTCTGGTGGTAGCAGTGTCCTATTTATTTCATCCCACCTGTACTATTTTACAAATAATTCAAGATGACAAACTTATCCAATACACCTTTCTCCTCCTTTGTTTCCTACAACAACAACAACAACCCTGTGAGGTATGTTAGGCTGAGAGAGAATGACTGGCCTTTCGTAAATTCATGCTTTGCATTCACGGTCTCCTGCTTTCTAGTTTGACCAAAGTGGCTGTCTCTCCCCGGTCAAGGGGCACCCACATGGGCTTGCCTCCATAAGCTCCCTTCTGCTTGTCTGAGATGGCCAGTTTTGGCACGTTGGCTGCCAAATTTCCTGAAGTCCCTTGAAGAGGGATTGATGAAGGTTTTGCAGACACTTGAGCCTAACTTGGCTATGTTGCTTTGCTCCTGCTGGTGGCCAAGTAATTTGGAATCAAGTCATTTTAGCTTTATTTATTTATTTATTTATTAATTAATTAATTAATTACACTTCTGGTAGCAAACTGTTGGCCCAGACTGGTTCTCGGATAGCCCAGGCTCCTTGACTGGGAGGGCCATGCGAGTATCCTTCCATCATCCAGTTGCCTGTCCTCTCCCCCCCACTCCCACCCCCAAAGGAAGAAGAAGCTGAAGTGGAGCCTCCCGAAGGGCTTGAGGAGCCAATAAAAGCCCACATACAAAAGCGGGTAGCAAGAATTGACTTCCATTTATTCCATGGTTGCTCTTTTGCTACGTTTTGTAGAAGCAGCAGTGTGACTTTCAGACTTCCCTTTTGTCTTGGGCTTCATATCTAGGCCAATTTGTTTCCCCTTCAGCCTCATCCATTTGCCTTCTCAAAAATGGGTGTTGGAGCAGAAAGCTGCAGGTTCCACATCGTGGTTTGGTATTTAGGAACTTGGTCTCTACCTCTGTCTATATTGTGTTTTTTCTGTTCTGCCTTGTCCCAAGAGATGCCAGAATGGATGCCTCCCCCCCCCCCCAACAGCCATAGCACGAGGGCTGTCTTCTTGCAGCAGGGAGGTGGGAAGGAGCCCACATTCCATCTCAGATTTTAGAAAGTTTGAGAATTGTTGGCCAGTCAGGATTTGAGGAGGAACAGACTTCAACCACGGGTAGGATGCCAGAGTTGAGTCCGAGTTCACTTGTGAAAAGCTGCCAGCTTTGGGGCCATAACTGTAGCATCCATTCGTTCTGAGGAAAAACATGCTGCTGTCTTGAAACACAAGCTGAGTTCTGTTCACAGAATATTCCAAGCAGAAATAAGGAAGAATCACTTAGCTGAGATGAGTTTTCGAGCCATAATGGCCTAAGAAAGACTCCCAGCTGATCCGCCTGTGTCTGATTTGCTCAAGGAAATGGCGTCACGTTCCATCAGGACCTCGGCGGCCCCAGCTCAGCGTGTCCCCAAGTGGTGCATGAGCTCAGCCAAGCTGACTCTGGTTTCTTCCCAGAGGTCTTGGAAGGGAGATCTTCTTCATGAAATGGGGAGTTAAAGCAACGTAGGTCCTGGCTAAGGGAAGGGTGTGTTTCCTGTTCTCCCCAGGGCTTATTCCGCATTGCTGCTGGAGCCTCCAAGCTAAAGAAGCTGAAGGCAGCGCTGGATTGCTCCTCCTCGCACCTGGATGAGTTTTACTCAGACCCTCATGCCGTGGCCGGTAAGTGGGCCCCAAAAGAAGATTATTATTTCTATTTCTTCTCCTTCTTCTTCCCCTTCCCCCCTCCTCCTGCCCCCTCCCCGCATCAGGCTTGGAGGGACTCAGTACGGCCTCCAGTGCTCTCTCGCTTTCTCTCCCCAACTCTCCCCAGTAGATTCTGAGTCCCTCCAAACCTGATGTTGCTGATTTCAAAATTGGCCACAACTGAGGTTGCTTTTCTCCATTAGTTTCTGTCCACTTGCCGGGTTTGCTCCAGAATATTTCTGCTTCTTCCCCAAAAGGTCAGATTAACATTCTAGGAGTCCCCCTGACTCTATCATACTATTAAATGTATTAAATGTGTGAAGAATGATTCTTGGTCGTAGGACACTGATCCAGGCAGTTCATGCAAAATCGCTAAAATATGGCTGGCTCACAATTGGCAGCGGAGCGGTGGATGGTTTCTCTTCTAGATGCTCCAGCTGTGCCAGGCTGACGGGGCTTCTGGTTGTCAGCTGCTTTCTGAGTACAAAATCTTCAAAGCCATGTTGACAACTTAACCATTTAACCACGTAAATATTTAGTTGATTTAAAATGTCTGCACCCACCTTGAACCTAGCCTAGCCCTAGTGGAAAGGCAGCTAAGTCCAACCCCCTACCATTTCAGATAAATGGCTGTCAAATCTCTTCTTAAAAATTTTGAATCCCCCCCACTTTCTCTGTGACAGCTCTCCAAATATTGGAACACAATAATGTCACTTCTAGTCCCTCTCTTTGTTAGGCTAGACATTTCCTGCAACCATTCTGCATATGTTTTAGCCTAACAATTAGTCCCCTTATCATCTTGGTTGCCTTTCTCTGCACGCTTTCTACAGTCTCAACATCTTTTTTATATCATGATGACCAAATCCTAACATAATATACCAAGGGTTGGTTTCCCAGTACAGTATAAAGCGGCACTGTCCCTTTACATGATCTTGATACTCTGTTGATACAGCCTATGACTGCTTTGGCTTTTTCAGCAGCTGCAGCACACGGCTGGCTCATACTCAAGTGGTTATCCGCTACTCCAGACTGCTCTCACTCTTAACTGCTGTTGAGCCAAGTGCCACCTATTAAAACTTAGCTTTCTGCAATTTAAAAATCAAGTGTAGGAGCAAATGGTAGAAAAATATTTTTAAACATATCAGTGTGGGTTTAAAATAAGGGTTTCACTTCAGTTCCTCCAGGCGAGAGAGAGGTGGTCCTCCTGGGTAGCTGCACTGATCTTCTTGTTGTAAATTCAACAGCTGTTTGGATTCCTTTGTAACCAGCCAGGGCATGTCCAGCTGCAGCACCCAGCCTGGTTTGCTTTGACTCTCCCTCCTTATTTTTGCTTAAGGGGCCCTGAAGTCCTACCTGAGGGAGCTGCCAGAACCACTGATGACCTATGCCCTGTATGAAGAGTGGACCCAGGTTGCAAAGTAAGGCTGGTTTCTGCTAGGAACTCTGGTTTTGCCTTGTCGTCGCTTGAAAAAGCTTTGAAACGTGCTTGAAAATCTCTCTCTTGATTTTCTCCTTGCATTTTTTTCACTGTTCCTTTTAAAACAACAATTATGTTTTCATTTTGTTTTGTCATCTTTTTTTCTGGTTTACTTTTGCAAGGTGCACAGAGGGATGGGTAGCAAATAAATTTAAAAATAAATAATGATAAGTCTTCTGTCTAAAGCCTACATTGACCAATTGGTATTTTGTTTTTCTCATACTTTTCTTATGCATACACGGTGAGATGAGCAGCAAATAAATTTGATGATGATAATAATAAAACCGCTGCTGCATTTTTTTCCCCCTGCAAACGGGTTAATATTTCTAATTAGATAATGTAGGATTTTCCAGTTTTAGATTTTTCTTCAGGAACAGCTGATAGCAGCTTGGCAAGTAAAGCTCTGTTGCTCATGGGAATAAAGGTGTAAGCCTGTCTCTTTTAGGTGAGTCTCAAGAGAACCTTTTGTTTTCCCTTAGCATCCAGGACCAGGATAAGAAACTACAAGACCTGTGGAGGATTTGCCAGAAATTGCCAAAGCCTAACCTGGCCAACTTCAGGTAAGTCAGGCGCTCAGAGGCTTTCCAAATAGATCTGTCTTCCCTCCTTGGCTTTAAAACGGAGAATTCCAGGATGCATTGCAGAAGCTCAAAGAATGTGTTCATTGTAATATTATGACCTCCCTTGGAAATGGAGTGTTACGCATTGTTTGCCACTTTTAAGTTTGCAGTACAAACTCTAGTCTAGAGAATGCAAATCATGGAAGCCAGACTCTACCCATTGGCAGTTACGCTCTGAGACGTGAGGCAAGGGTTTGACCTGTTACAATGTTCTAGAAGAGGGGTATCAAGCTTGGAAACTTTAAGGCCTGTGGACTTCAGCTCCCAGAATTCCCCAGCCAGACAAGTCTTAAAGTTGCCAACATCCGTCTTCTAGAGGCAGAGCAAGGAGCTCTGTTCCTGAGCTGCCACACAGTCCCTGTTTGACCCAATCCCCAGTGGAATATAAAGGAAGCATACAAATGTAAAGATAGTGTCCTACCATCTCCAGTATTCATTCACTCTTGAGAGCTGGCTGCCCAGCCTCTTCATAAACATCTTCACAGATGATGAACTCAAAACTTCCAACTATGTAACTATCGGAAAACTTCAACAAGAATTCCAGTGGATACTGTTTTCCATGGAGCTCTGAAGTCCCATGAGCAATCCCTCCAAAGAGTTTCCCACTCCCATTTGTGTGCTCCTGTCCAGGCAAGAATTGAAATTCTTGCTTTTGTGGAATTTTTATACTGTATTTCTGTCTAGGACAGTCTGAGCTGAGTATCTTCAGTTTTTCTGTGACTAGTGAAGCCTTTGGTTCTCCATAGAGCCTAAACATTGATTATTCCTTGCAGGTATTTAATCAAATTCCTTGCAAAACTCGCACAATATAGTGACATTAACAAGATGACTCCTAGCAACATTGCCATTGTGCTGGGCCCAAATTTGTTGTGGGCCAAGAACGAAGGGTAAGTGCTGAATTCTAACACTTGGAATTGCCAAATCAGCAGAATTGGGCTAATCACCACTGACCATCCTACTTCAGTTGTCTTTGGCAGCTCTTATTTGAACTGCAGCTAGGAGGGGGTCTTTGGTCAAGGAGCGAATCTTGAATATATGCAGGGATAGATTTTCGCCTAGTTCTTCAACGGAAAAGGTCCAGCACAAACGAAATCACTGCATAAGAAGTCAGAACTGAGTATTTCGGTGTCATTTGTTTGTTTTTTTGTGCAAGAAAGATTAATAGCATCACAAAAGAGATTTTTATTATTCAGTTCTGCAAGTCCTCAAATTAGTTAAAAACTTGAGCTTGTCGAGGCAATCCCATTCTGCAGATTTTCAGAATGCAGGAAGAACAGAGGGGCCAAAGGTAACACTTGAGGGGGTGCATCCTAAGAGCAACAGAGGGAGGAGAGGCTTTGTCCCAGAGGTCTCTGGAAGCCTCAGGCAGCATCTTCAGAAGAGCTTCTCCTGAAAGCTGTGCAAGAGAAGAGGCCCTCAGAGGGAGTGGACTTTAAACCCCTCAATTGTGCCCAACAAACAGTTGGCAGCCACCTAGACGTTCCACCGGGCATCCCTTGACCCCTGTATCTGATCCTGGTGAGCAGGATTGACTAGATCCCATCAGTTTCCTTGATTGCTGAGAGAACATCTTTAAAGCTACTGGTCTTCTCTCCCCAGCTCTCTTGCAGAAATGGCAGCAGCAACTTCAGTGCACGTGGTTGCCGTTGTTGAACCCATCATCCAGCACGCTACTTGGTTCTTCCCTGAAGGTAAAGAAAATGCTTTTTCTTCTCAGCGTGTAATCCCAATTGTTCTTTCTAGGAGAGCTGGTAGGCTAATGGCAGGACTGCTGTACTGTTTGCTTTGGATATTTTTGCATCCTTGTAAAGTACTGAAAAGAATGAACTTGGAAACATCTTTAGTTTTTAAATATATTGCTGTTGAACATTTAAAGAGAAAATACATAAAGATTCAGGATAAATAGGGGGAGAATCCTTTGTAAAAAAAAAAATAACCAAGCCATGTACAGTTAATAGAAATTACTATTTTTCAATGCATCATTAATTAATTTTAATTAAATATATATTATATTTTTAAAATCTAAAAATTATTAAAGTATTAACAGATAATATATTCTGTTAATAATCTTATAAATTTCTGCCCATACTGCTGAGAGTAAAAATTTTAGGAAGTGAAATATGTATTTAATTTAGAAATATTTATGTACAGAAAAACCAAAAAAAAATCAAAAACCACATACAAAATGGTTTGCAATTTGAATCAAATTCTATGTCAGATGTACTTTTAAAATTATCAAGCTTATTCTAGATGTTGTACTGTATTCCTACAATTTGGTGAGCCATTCTTAGATGGGATGAGACATCCTTTCTAATAAAAGGCATAAAATATCCTTGCAGAAATTAGTATGTACAAAGCTAATCTGGGCTGTTTTATGAGAATATATAGTTAGTAAAAATGCTGCAATTGAAAAGGATCACTTACTCACCTTTTAAGATTTGCTTCATTCTGCTATGAATCATTTTCCAGAATTGTTGAGCTTTACAGCAATGCCTGTTGTAAAAACAAGATCCAACCTGATCTTTATATTTTCAACAATTTTTAGAAAATGAATTATCCACTATATCATGATTGGATTAATAAACAAGTTATAGAATGTCTAGTACCAATTTTCTCTTGTATAACATTTAAATTTAGTATTCTTTCATTGAGATGTTCATTGCTGTATTTCTATTACCTAAATTCTGTTCAACTTGTTTTAGTTTCTGAGCCTTGTGAACTTGGAAAAGTCTTAATATCTGCATTCAGCTACTGGCTAATTCTCTACAGGCATTCATTCTACTGAAACATTGAACTTACAGCTTTTATTACAAGTTTTGGGTGCCACTCTAATTTTTCAACTTGCAGGTTGTGTTTGTTTATTCATTTTTATACCACTCATCTCCACTTAAACTTAAACTTATATACCACTTCATAGTGCTTTACAGCCCTCTCTTAAGTGGTTTACAAAGTCAGCCTATCAGCTCCAACAATCTGGCTCCTCATTTTACCCACCTCGGAAGGACGGAAGGCTGAACCAACCTTGAGCCGGTTAGGATCGAACCCCTGGCTGTGAGCAAAGTCAGCCTGAAATACTGCATTTTAACCACTGTGCCACCAGGGCTGTAAGGTGAATGGGTGACTTACAAGGTTTAAAACAAGCAGAACAATAATGAAAATATGAAAACTACACAGATGAGGATTTTAAGTCTAAACTGAAAGCAGAACTAAGAGAGGGGCAGGACAAGATCTGACCCTGTCAGCCACTTCCAGCTGTGAGTGCCCTCCCACTCGTGGCCCCAGGCCAACCGGCAAAACAAGTTTCCATTCCTTCTGTAAGGCCAAACGGGAGGAGGGGGCAGTTCTCCCCTCCAGTGGTAGAATGTTCCACAGTGGAAAAGACTCTTCTTGAACCCGCTGCTGGAGTTCCTTAGCAGACAGACTCTGTAGCAGGTCTCTTCTGGTGGCACGAGTGGGGCAGGCTTGTCCCTTTGGGGAAAGAGGGCTGCTTAGATGCCTTGGACTGACCCATGCCAGGTAGGGCTTTAAGGAAACAACGAACACCTTGAGTTGGATCCAGGAGCAAACCTGTAACCGATGCAGCTTGTGCATTGTTATATCTGCAGCACTAGCAACTCCAGGACCGTGTGTGCTGCTGCATTCCCATTTGTGTTGTATTGCTTTGTCTGACTGTTTTAATCTGAAAAGGGAAATAAAAATGAATTTATCTTAATATTTGCAAGCAGAAGCCATCAGGTATTTTTTTTCTCTTCTGAAATTAAGTTCTTGGCTTGAAGGCGGTGCTGGGGTTTAATGTTTATTCCTGAATTTGCAGAGCTGGATTTCAATGTGTCTGGAGCGTTTGTGGGGCAGCCGGCTGTGAACTCCAACCCCCTTCCTGCAGGGAGTGACTACGACTCAGGGACCCTGGAGCGGAAGAGGCCGGTCAGCATGGCTGTGATGGATGGGGAGCTCCTGAGAAAGGAAAGGTAGAGTGAGCATTTCTTCCCTTCCTCCACCCTATGGTTGGTTTAGCAGTGTATTCAACACCATTTATGGCTGTTTAACTTACGTTAAAGGTGTTTGGAGTCACAAACTTGGGTTGAATCAACAGTCCCATTCTTGGCACATAAGAAACCAATGATTTATTTGTCTAACAAAGGAAAACAAACCAGATGATTATTATGAAAAGGTCCTGTTGGCTCTTTCAGCCCCCTCTCCCCCCCAAATGTTGCATAGTGAGTGAAGTTTGAATTGTGGCAGAAGTTGGCATTCATTTCTAAGGCAGTTGGCATTCACAACAGTCATGTGCCTCTGAGAATGATTACCTTCATTCCTTCATATATTAGCAGCCAATCAGAGAGGTTCCATCCAGGGATCTCCAACCCAAGTCCCCAAGTCTTAAAATCGCCAAGGTTGGAGACCCCTGGTTTAGAGCAGCGGTCATCAACCAGTGGTCCGTGAGAAAATTTTGGTGGTCCGCAGGAAAATTATTTGCATTTTTTATATTGCACTAAATCAGGGGTCAGTCATTAGGCAGATCATATTAGTGGTCCACGGGAT
>JAEANM010021478.1:0-11841 GCA_017656035.1 Myanophis thanlyinensis
ATTATTGTGTTGAACGCTGAGCTGTAGTCTACAAAGAGCATCTTAACATAGTTCCCTTTTCTGGTGTCCAAGTGGGTGAGTGATGTGTGGAGAAGGTGGGAGATGGCATAATCAGTTGAGCGGTTCCGACGGTAGGCAAACTGAAAGGGGTCCACTGTGTCTGGTAGTGAGGAAGTGATGAGGTTTCTGACCAGAAACCTGGTCACTATTGGGGTCAGGGCTACGGGGCGGTAGTCATTGAGAGAAGTTGGATGTGGTTTCTTGGGGACGGGGACAGTGGTGGACTCTTTGAGGCATGTGGGAATTATTGATTGAAGTAGGGAGAGGTTGAATATATCCGTGAACACAGGTTCTATCTAGTTGGTCAGCACAGGATCTTGGAATTTTTGTTTAATTTTGTACTGAACATAGCATTTTAGAAATATGAATACATAATTATAAAAATGATATCTGGTAACATTTTAATAATTCTGAATATTAGATAATGTGTTCATCATTTTGTGTAAAAGTTAGTTTTTGAGGGGTGAATTTGCAGATGGGAAGGAATCTGAATTTTATCAAATACAGCAATAGTAATTTGCAAAACTAACTCATATTATGTGAATAGGGAATTCGTACTATATGAATATAACACTCAAAACTAGTGCTAAGAAATATATACTTAAATAACTTGCTGACTTTTTCAGACATATGATATCTGGAATCTGCTAAAAACATGCATAGAATAGGTACTAAAATGTAGGGTGATGTGAAAATAACTTTAATTTAGATTAATTTAGCAGACCCAATGATGGTAGCAAAAAGTGGAGACAATTGAGTTGGCTCCCTGAACCTTTTAAGGATAAAGGGGAAGACTTGAGAGTTCCCAACAGACATTCCCTGTGACGAAACTGTGAAATAGTGGTCTCCAGCTGGTTGAGCTCTGGGAGTGAGGAGTCAGTTTTGCCCAAGCCTTTAAAAAAATATTGGGTTCCCCTCTTCCTCTCTTGCGTCCTCTCGTAATCATCCAAATTGGCTTGTCAGTTGCTTTTTAAATAGATATTGAGAACCCTCAGAAGAGCAAGTTTTATTACCCCGGATAATTTTTTCTTCAATCTCCAGCAAAAGAAGTTTTATATACGTTTAAAGAGTAAAGAAAAGCTTTTTTAAATTTAGAAATGAATAGCAAAAAAGGTAATTAGGAGGTTGATTTTCAAAAGCTTTTAAATGGACTAAGACGCCAGATTTATTGCAAATTAGATTCCTAAATACTTACAAGAATATTTGCTATAATCTTATTTAAATCTTATTAAAAATATATGAAGATTTTGAATGTAAGTATCAAGAAATTCCTCTGGGAAAATGTGTTGGATGATAGAAAAATGTGATAAGAGGAGGCCTTAAAAGCTGGTTTACTACCAGAAAGAATTAAATATTATAATCAAAGAAGACCCACTAATATAGAATGGAGAAAACTATTTTAACTGGAAGAATTCAAGGATATTTGGCAACAATGTACTCAGAACTTTCTATTTAGACTGTCTTACATCATAAAAATGGGCTTAAAAGAAGAGATAGTAGAAAGTACCATTGAAAATTGGATTGTTTGGGATATGGTTTAAAATTGATAGGATACAACAATGATATTGACAAATGAAACAGGCTGAGATTTTAATAATTAAAAGAGACACACAAGTAATAAGTCAGAAGAGTAATTTGGATATATGGATTTTAACTCAGGAAAATGATTTGGACAAGTTTCTTACTTTGGATTTACAAAAGAGATGTGTTATACTTCTGAAAGAATTCTTGAGAAAAATTAAAGACAGATAGAAAAATCAGCTTTTGAGACATTATTTGAAAGAACTAAACATCAAGATCTTTCAAAGAAAAATGTAGATTTGCATAGTTGCCTTATTCAAAGTTATACTAAATGTATATTTTTTACCTAACAATTTTAATTAGTTTTCTTGAATAATGATGAAATTTTAAAGATTTGTTTATAGATAAGTAATGGGAAGAAAAGAGGTTTTGCTACTTTTTTTTTAGTAAAAGTGATGTTATGGTATTAAAATTGAAAGAAGATGAAGACAAAATGATAAATTAATTTGAGACATCATTTGAAGGGATTAAATATTGTAATTTTAAATATGCTGTTGTTATTTCTGATAGTTCCTAATGGAATATTTGTTAAGTTTGAATGATGAGTTTTAAAATACCTGTTTATAGCTATAAGACAAAACATGAGGATAACAGTTTTTTTCCCCTTGGCATATTTAGAGAAAATTATGTTTTACAGAGTATTATGTAAAGGAAAAAAATATGTTTGTTTTACTTGATTAAAACTGTGGTAGTTCTTAATGGATTTTTGCTAAATTTATATGACCATACTCTATTATTTGCTAAAAGACAAAAGATGAAATATGGGATAAAGATATTTTGGGTTGGAATATTAGAGAAGATGGATCTTTCCACCTTTCCTTCCCCCTTTTCCTTTCTGTACTTTGTAACTTTCTTTTTTATATTTCTTTCAATTTGTATTAGTTTTTTTATCTTTCTATTTTAAAACGTCAATAAAATATTGTTAAAAATAACTTCTAACACTTAATTTAAGTTTCATAATTTGAAACTTTTAAATTCTTGGCACCCCATAGTCAGAAGAGACACAATATATCCAAATAGTAACAAATGATAAGTTTTTTATTTTAAAAACTTTCAGCGGCATTTAATGACTGCAATATATTGATCACAGATGATTCAATTAGCATTAAAGATTAGGAATCCAGATACTTAGAAAGGAGTAACATGTGTATTTTCACATGTTTGTAGTGGTAATGGAAACTACCATATTCCTATAATGTATAAAGCAAATTGATTTAAATGTTTAATAGCTACCATTTTCCCTGAAATGTTTTAGCTTTTTAAAATGTGCTCACAAAGGACACAAAGCACATTTATGGTATGTAAAAGAGAAGTAATAATGGTATTCTTGAGGCCATAATTTGTTCTGTTTCAAGAATTATCAAATAATGATAACTTGGAGTTGATTTAGAAAACCTCTTATTTCTGAGAGGAAAGTAATCGTAGTGATGTATTTAGTTTTGTACCTAAAAACTATCCCTACCAATTCATGCAGGTATCATTTTTAGAAAAAATAGGTTCTTATTGTTTCTATATATGCATAGTAAATGCCACTTATAAGCACATCTACGTACAAAAAAAGGACTATAAAAAGTGGAAATAGGGGCACATAACTAAGGCAGAGTATCAGCAAATAGCCCAAGCCTGCAAAGAGGAAAGCTAAGGCTCACAATGAACAAAGGCTTGCGACAAAAGTAAAAAAATAACAAAAAAGCTTCTTCCAACATGTTAAAAACAAGAAAAAAGTCAAGGAAACAATTGGTCCATTGCTGGGAGAAAGTGGCAAGAACGTGACAAGCAACAGGAAGAAAGCAGAACTACTTAACTCCCTTTTGCATCTGTTTTTGCATCTGTCCAACCAATCAAAAACAGAACTACAAAAACAGATTAGGAACACAAGTGAAAATAGGGAAGAAAATGGTAAGTGAGCACCTGTCCACCAGATGAATTCAAATTCAAACCAGGACCAGATAGATTACACCCCAAGGTTCTGAAGGAACTGGCAGACAAGATCTCAGAACCACTGAACTATATCTTTCAAAGATCCTGGAGCACCAGGGAACTGCCAGAGGACTGGAAAAGAGCTGATGTAGTTCCCATGTAGATCCAGGAAACTACAGACCTATCAGCCTGACCTCAATACCAGAGAAGATTCTGGAAAAGATAATCAAGCATCTCTCTCGATCTCTCGATCTCTATGTGGAAATGTGCCAGCCCAGGCACCTGGGGTTAGGGATTTGTTTATAAATCTGGAGGTGTATTTCTCAAAAACAGATCATGCCAGACAAATCTTACTGCATTCTTTGACAAAGTGACAAAATTAGTGGACCAGAGGAATGCTGTCGATATAATTTACTTGGATTTTAGTAAGGCATTTGATAAAGTAGACCATAACCTACTACTTGACAAAATAGAAAAATGTGGGTTAGACAACATCACCACCAGATGGATTCATAACTTGCTGACCAACTGCACTCAACATGTAGTCATTAATGGAACTGCATCTACATGGAAGAAAGTATGCAGTGGGGTACCCCAAGGCTCTGTTTTAGGACCAGTACTCTTCAACATCTTCATCAATGATTTGGACGAGGGATAGATGGACAGCTCATCAAATTTGCAGATGATACCAAGCTAGCAGGAACAGGCAACACTCAAGAAGATAGGCTTAAGATACAGGATTTTGACAGACTTGAATATTGGGCACTATCTAACAAAATGAAATTCAGTGGTGAAAAAAGTAAAGTTCTATATTTAGGCAAGAAAAACAAATGCACAGGTACAGTATATGTGGTACCTTGCTCAATAGTAGTAACTGCAGGAGGGATCTTTGAGTCCTAGTGGACAATCATTTAAATATGAGCTAATAGTGTGCTGCAGCTGCCGAAAAAGCCAACGCAGTTCTAGGCTCCATAAATAGAGGGATAGAATCAAGATCATGTGAAGTATTAATACCACTTTATAATGCCTTGGTGAGGCCACACTTGGAATACTGCATCCAGTTTTGGTTGCCATGATGTAAAAAAGATGTTGAGACTCTAGAAAGAGTGCAGAGAAGAGAAACAAAGATGATTAGGGGACTGGAGGTTAAAACATACAAAGAACAGTTGCTGGAGCTGGATATGTCTAGTTTGATGAAAAGAAGGACTGGGGTGACATGATAGTGTTCCAAAGCACCTGAGGGTAGGACAAGAAGCAAAGGGTGGAAACTAATCAAGGAGAGAAGCAACTTAGAACTAAGGAAAAATTTCCTGACAGTTGGAACATTTAATCAGTGGAACAATTTGCCTCCAGAAGTTGTGAATGTTCCAACACTGGAAATTTTTAAGAAAAGACTGGATAACCATTTGTCTAAAGTGGTGTAGGGTCGTCCCTACCTAAGCAGGGTGTTGGACTAGAAGACCTCCAAGGTCCCAACTCTGCTGTTCTATTTCTATTCTATTTTATTCTATTATATTATATATCAATTGTATGACTGAGAAATACATTTATTTACTAAAATAGGAGTGAACAATATTTTTGTGTTGAAGGTCTTATTACCTTGGGGATTGTTCTTAAAAAACAACAGACTGATACTTAACTTTTTAACACCCATGTTTTCTTGAAAATAAGACTGGGTCTTATATATATTTTTTGCCACCAAAAAAGGCATCAGGTCTTATTTTGGGGGGATGTCCACTGACTCACCTTACTTGTGTGCATCGCCTGTGGCCTTTTCGCTGACAGAGGCCTTCAGCAACTTCTACAGCCTGCAAGGCTTTCCTGAAGGTCTCTGCAGCCAATAACAGAACTCCGGATCAATCTAGAGTTATCAGCTGCAGAGGCCTTCAGGAAAGCCTTGCAGGCAGAAGAAATGGGCCAGCAAGGCAGGTGTTGTGGTATGTGAGCCTGGCTGCAACTGTCCGAAGGTAAGTAGTAAGGAAACTCCACCCCCCCATCCCCACCCTAGCTTAATTTTTACCTGTGGACCCTGGAGTGGGTGGGGCCTTCATTAGGGCTTATTTTGGGGGGCTTATATTGGGCACATGTAAAAATCAAGCTAGGATTTTCTTTCTGGGTAGGTCGTACTTTCGGGGAAACATAGTAAAAATATTTTGCAAAGATTAAAAATCTACTGAAATATAAAAGAAAAATTGAAAAGAAAACATACAAAAGGTAAAAATGAAGAATAGCAAAGAAGAAAAAGAGATATCTAAGGAAGTGATTTCCAAACTTCTTTGTAGCAGTTAGGCATAATTGTTACCTTTTCTACCCTCCCATATGGTATAGCATAGTTTCCCCATAAATAAACCTTTTAAATCAATAGATAATCAATACATTTCAAAATCAGCAGTACATTGTTATCTATTTCCAGCACAATTTACCAGTAGGATTTAAGTAAAACAATCACTGAAGCCAGAGCCAAATGTTAGAAAGAAGTTATGTAAAGAGCTTGGGTCACTGCCTGTCAGTAGGATTGCTTTCTGAAAATAGAGGCGATATGGTGAGAGAATCCAACTAAATATTAACTTTGGAAATGATCAGCAGTCCAATATATTTCTATGGGAAAAGCAATTGGCTGCAGTTGTCTCTCCATTCAAAAGGCAGTTGGCCACAATTGACTCTCTCCATTGTAATCTTTTTTTTCTTTCCCTCTTTGGCCCTTTGATTCAGAAATGGACCTATGCAAGTCAATTCATGTTTCGCTCTGTATAGGCAGACATAGAGGAGGCAAAAGAAAAGGTGAGCAGAAATATAGATATAGAATAGACATACTGTTCTGGTGAGGGGTGGGAATAGGTTTTAAAGTTTTTAGTAATTATATTTGGGGTAAATCTTTTTAATGAAATAAAAAATAGTTTTAAATAGAGCAAGAATCCCATCCTACCCCCTAAACCTTACCAGTTAGAATCAGTTGAGTAGAGAGTATATATAATTGATGCAAAGTGAGGTTGTTACATATTTTCTGAGTAATTATTAAAATTAAATTATTTTAAAGTCCAAATAAAATAATCAAAACTCACTTTAAAATTATTTTATCCCATGAATACGGTAAATACAATAAATTATGTTCTTCTTTTCCTCCCATCTAGGCTGGGGAAGGAATGTATTACAAGGTAAAACAGTAAATATTAAGATTTCTCTGTGCCAGAAGTGTAAGCCACCTTGTAGGGAGAAAGAGCACATTGAAAAATGTTTCCTGGAATGAAATCTTTTCTTGCGTTCTCTTCCTCTTTGTTGGAATCTCATGACTACCATATGAAAAAGAGGATCGCCACAAATGTGCGGTCAGAAAGAAATCCCTCTGGCCACGAGGAGAATTCATTGCTTTTTCTTCGTGAGAGCATGAATTTAAAAAATTAAATAAATTTCCCACAAGAATAAAACAAAATTAAATCCAATTGTATGCGGTAAATCCCTCTTAGGAGGTTTCACAGGTTTAATCATCTATGGATTTGGGGGAAAAACAATTAGAAAATCCCCATTATAATAGCTAAGCATGAGCAAATTTCCAGTTATCAAGGCTAAAGTTTAAAGCTTCTTGTCACATCAACTTTATTAATCATTAAACTTTGTTTTATGGTACAACATAAACAACTGATAAACTTAGAACAGTCAACCAACTATGAATCTGTACAATATATATAGCTGGAAGGAACTTATATTGATTCTTAATTTATTAAACAAAAAGTGCACGAAGGAGAAAAATGGCTCAAAAACTTATTTATCTAAAAATATATCTTCATTCTAGCAAGCAAAAAGACCATTGCCAATTGAAAAAACAATAAGCAAACATACTAATTTAAAACTACAGTAGATTGAGAAAGAAGAGATGATTAAGTCAAACCTCCAAAATCAATTCAGCTTCTTTTATACAATCACTCTTTTCTTTCCTTCTTCCTGCCCCTTTTCACTCATTCACTTTTACCACTCAAGGAAGGCAGTGTATAGAAAACACATACACTCTTTGGATGTTTACCCAACAGTTTGATTTATCAGGAAAGAAAAAAGACTGGGGGAATGCAACAAGAAAAAGCAAGTTTCTGGAAGGCTTTCTCTCAATAAGGTGAGAGTCTTTCCTGAGGGCCTATTGTCTTTTTATTGCCTGAGTTAAAGGGTACAGCTAATCACTTTCCAGTAATTTTTAAAGTATGGGGAGAACTTTGATGTAGCCAGCCTGGCTGCTCTGCATAATTTACAGACTTCTTTGTTTTTAATAGGGCTTGTGAAATTGCTAAAGGTTGTGGGTCAATATATATGCTAGATCTGCATTTGAGGTTGTACATGATTTTGAATAATTATGGAAACAGTACAGATTCTTAGCTTCAGCTGGCACTCCTATGAAACATGGGGCTCTTTTTGCTGACTAATGGAATCTCTCATCTTGCCCTCTCCTTTGGCACATATCAAAATATTTTCACTTTCTGGCTTTTCTGCTAATGAATAGGCTGATGGAGCAGATCAGCAGTGGTCTCTCTGGCCCTAATGCAAAGAAGTTTCCATTTACAAAACTTCATCCATGTTACTATGTCTGTGGTTCAGTCTTTGGCCTCTTCTTCCAACATTTGAAAAGATAAGAAGCAGGTTGGCCACAGGATGCTTCAGATATTTAGAAACATCTAGGCATTTCAAGGCGAGTACCTAGAATTCACGCTATTGTTGCAAAGACTTTCAAGTGTATCCTAAAAAATAAAGTTGATAGTTTAAAAAAAAAAACAATATTCACAGGCCCCTTCTGGTCTTGCAAACAAACCACATACCAATCAGTATATATATTATATCAGTAAAGATATCTTTTACTGATAATGGTTTACTGAACAGATTTTAAGAAGCTCTGCTCCACACAACATCCCTATCTTGCTTTTTGTCTCTCTTCTCTTTTCCTAATACATTCTCCCCATTTTGTGCAATAGGCCAGAAATTTGAAATTAGATTACGAGCACAGATTGCATTTACCCCTGGTTTAAAGTTTTTATATCTTCTTCAGCTCAAAAGACTCCAAGAGAGAGCTTACATAAAGTCAGTTAAAAAAAAAAGACATTCTTTGCCTGAAGGCTTGCAATGTATAAAGATGAGGCAAAAAAGAGGGAAAAGGCTTAAAAGGAAAGGAAAGCAAAAAAGTGAACTCAGATGACTGTTCTTAAGCCGCTTTTCTGCAAGCATATAATAGTGTAACATATTTATCCCAGGAATAACTTTCATGTGGATAGGTTTTTTTTAAAAAAAATTCCTCTGTAGTTTTCCTAATTCATTCAAATCAGAGACCACCTGTTTAGATCTGATAATTGCTAATCTTGAGAGAGGCAAAAGATTGGGTCCTTGTTAAGTCTTCTAATTGTTTTCATTAGTTTTTGTTTTATTACTGTGAAACCTGTTAACTCTGCAGGTAAATTTTTTTTTTTAAATCAGTTCTGATGTAAATTGAAACAAATTGTTTCTGAAACAGAAATGGCTTGTCTGGAATGGAGCAGCATGGGTATTTTAAGATTAAATAAATACATTTCAGTGAAATCTTGTTAAGGGTTTAATGTGTTGTATTTTTATTTAACATGTAGGAGATGGTAGGGCAGATTTGAAAATGTCCTGTTACATTGTCCAAGGTGTACAGTGTCTCTGTCTTCCTACACTTCATTTAAACACCATCATGAGGAGCATCTCCCATTGAGCTTATTTCATACTGAGAAGTGTGGGCAACAAGCTATGCTTCAGAATGATGAAAAATGATGTATCACAGAAAACAGTAACTCCAGCAATTGTTTTCTACATACAAAACAATTGTCCTTCTTTACAAAAGTATACTGCTGTGCCATGATTAAAAGTGTAAAACTATCAGTTAGGCATGTGTACCCCAACTGGGGATCACTGGACAGTATATTGTCCAAATTTTTACCTAGGCATGGTGTTAATTAGCAGATTTCTTGTAACCCTCATCCCAACACCTGAATATTGGAAGGATCAAACATTTCTGTTTTGCATGCATTTGGTTCTGATTGTGATACAATAAGTTCAAATCACCATTTAAAGTGGTCTTTAAAAAACCAGAATAGAATTTTTTTAAAAGGAAGAAAACTTGAAAAGTTCAAGATTCCTTACAGATCTAGCAAGGTTGGGATTTTAGGCTTCAGCTGAACTTGTTCCTTCAGTTTTATGCAAAAATCAGCCCCTTCAAATTGCATGTTTTAATTAGATGTTGAGAATTTTCAAATTCTGTTTTGTGGAATCCTAGAGACCTGTGAAAACCTAATGAAGTTCCCTGAAAAATTGGGAAGGGGAATATTTACTCAGACTCAATCAATATTCTATCATTATAATTTTGTGCCTTGATTAGGAGATTCCAGGCAAAAACTCCATGAGGGAGAGTAGAAGGAAACACACAATGTGAACACCAATATTCTATAGTGTATATCTTTTGTAAATGCCTGCTGCAAATAATCCCACTGTATACAGGTAGTCCTTGTTTAGTTACAGCAGTTGGGACTGACAGCTTGTTTATTAAGCAGTGCAGTCACTAAGTGAGATATCATGTGACTTCAACTGTGCTTATGATCTTACTTATCTTTCCTCCGCTTTACTGACCTGAAAAGTTCATAAATGCAAGCCTTGGTGGCTACTTCTTTATCATCATCATAATTGTGAAGGGTCATTGTCTGAAGTATAGTGAAAAGAATAAAGGCATTGACCTATTTTTCTGGATTGGTTGTGTCCCTGAAAAACAGTATACTTTCAGTTAAAAAAACAACACTTTATGACACTGTAACAAGAGCATACAGTGACTGTTCAGTTAAAGTCTTGTCTGGAGGTATCCTTATTCCATCCTGCTTTACTTGCATGCTAGAATTATTTGCTGACATTTTATTTTATTTAAGAACATTTACATGGTCACTCACTAGAGATGAAGCTCTTGCTTCATAATCAGGGCCATGAGTTTAGCAGCAGATATTTCTCTCTCTGGGCACAATGAGAATATATTTGCTGTGAATTCTGCATAGACATCAGGAAGGACATCCAGCCATTTACTGGTAAACACTTAGTTCCATTCAGTCGCCCCAATTCTACCGCAATGCAAGGGATTTAGGATTGTTAAAAGAAAAAAAATGGCCACCCAACTTGCTCCAGGCAGCTTTCAAGGACAAAAGTTCAATACAAAAAGCTATATTGAAGTAATGATTATAATGAAATAAAAAGCTATATGTAAGTATTTGAGGTGAATTTAGGACATTGCCGTAAATTGGGCCTGAATCTATATATTGATCCAGAATTATGCATAGATTAATTTGTGGTAGATTTAGATCAACAAACAAGTGAAGTGAAAAAGTGATTTTCTAAAAGGATTTAAATGGAGATAGCTTCAGTTAATGTAACAGTAGCTCACTTCCAGATACCATTTTTCTTTTTTTAAAAAGAAAATAGTAGATTTGAAGTCAAAACAAGCTACAGTTTGACAAGTTGAAGATCATACATTTATCTGAGCCTAAGACAGGCCATGTTTTTCTAGCAACAAAATGTGGTGAGAAGCTCAGTGGGCTAATGAATTGTGTCTTATATTAACCATGGCATAATATATCCAAACATAGAAATTAGAGTTGTCCCTGGTTTATTTCCCTCCTTACAGCCTGCCTAAATAATTCATCAGAATGCGGTAAGAAGAATATCTGGAAAATGAAGCTGCATAAAAGGCTTATTCACTCTTTCTGACAGTTTTCCTGAATTAGTTCTCTCACTTCAGTCAGCCTGGCAACTGCATCAGCCTTTCTTCTTAAGATTTCACAGCTGCTGCTAAAAAGAAATTAAGAATGGGATCATAACATACTCAGTTTTGTCATAGCAGAATTGGGTGATCAACATATTACTTCTTTAATTCAAAAAGCATATTTGACCCAATCATAGTTTGAGGTATGAATAGCATATACTACTACACTAACTAGGTCAAAATCTGCAATTGAGAAAATGCAGAAGCCCTACTCGGTTTCTGCAGGAAGTGCTAGTCCTTGGGCAGCACAGTAGATTTAGCTTGGACACTGCTATGTTCTGTGGAAGGACAAAGCACCATGTTTGGAAAGGATGTCCAAAGATTCTACCCTTTTTCCTTCCCTTGTTAAAATTGCACAATGGAACGGAGTCTTCATAAGGCCCCCTTTGTTGCAGCAGCTTTGCAACACACGTGGTCCGGAGTTCCTGGGTCTTTTGGTGTAAGATATCTTCCTCAAGAGTGAAAGACTAGCCCTCGCAAGGGTGAAATAA
>JAEANM010021479.1:0-11841 GCA_017656035.1 Myanophis thanlyinensis
TAAACACATTATAAATAAGCTTTGAAGTAATACAAAATACCCTGTTTGTTTTGCTGATAGCATCTTTTTGTAAAAAACTTTATCGATGCTTGTTTAAGTTATAGACCAAATGATACCTTCATCCTCGGTTAAACAATTAACTTTATCCCTTACAAATACAATGCAAAAAGGCTGGCGAAGTCTAAGATGCTAACTTGCAAAAGCCTATCAGAATCGTTTCAAATTTGAACTTTGAGCAGCAAAAATATATTCCCTGCTTTAAATGTAAAAAAAAACCTATACACAGCTGAGTAGTTGCCTCAAAATAGCTTTGTGCCTATTTATGCTCCCCACCACCACCTCAATATTTATGGTTTTGAATGACTAGCAGTGGATGATGGAAAGGTGGGGAGAATGGGTGCTTAATTTGTTCCCCTCTGGCTATTTTCTGTTTTCAAATTTGCTCCATTAAACTGGATTTTCCTCTCAAGAGAAAAGGGGTGGATTCCTACATATTTTCCATACAGTGGAAAAAGAGGCTTGATTGGGGCAATGTGGAGTGAAAAAGCTACTATAAAGAAAGACGATGCTCTCATTCTAGTGACTATTTTTTGTTTAAGAAATGGACTGGGATCCTCGATTCCCTTATTCTAGTTACAATCATTGTTTGTGAATAGCAATAGCACTTAGACTTCTATACCGCTTCGCAGTGCTTTTGCAGCCCTCTCTAAGCAGTTTACAGAGTCAGCAGATTGCCCCCAACAATCTGGGTCCTCGTTTTACTGACCTTGGAAGGATGGACGGCTGAGTCAACCTTGAGTCCATCAGGATCAAACTGCCAAACTGCTGGCAGCCTGCAGCAGAATTAGCTTGCATACTACATTCTAACCACTGCGCCACCACAGGTCAGTCCAATAGACCCTTATGATGAATTTGTTAATCTAATCCAAATTGTCCCTTTTTATTAATCTATTATCTTTAGACTGATTAACTTACTGATTTCAATACATTCAGAATGAGTCTCTTTTGTAAAAAGAAGCTTTTATTGCAGCTCTAACCTTGAGATTCACCCTGGTTCAGTGACAAGAAACAGGGGAAAAAAACCTGCTGCCACTGTGGAAAAGTTTCTCATCAGCAAAAGTGAAGCATGACTGGTGAAATGCATTGATCTCTTCCTATAAGTATCAGTGTTGTCTAGACATTTTATGATATGCTTTTCATTAGTAAAATCTGGGCCACATCGAACAATAAACAAAATTAACAGAAAACATACACAAACTTGCCCATTCTGTCCTTTAACTATAAAGCAATGAGAAATATATGTCTCTAAATAATTCTTTTCATTTCCACAATTAGTAATTACTCCCGGCAATAGAATAATTTGCAGCTTTGGGTCAAGACTGTTTTAAATGTTACAGTACTATTCCAAAAACATTTCAATACACAGAGATTTTCAACATACTAAAATGTTTCCTTTTCTATGCTAGATATTATAATTGACCTTGGGCGTGGTATAGGCACAGACTGAAAAGAAACCTCCCGTGGCAGATTTATTCTACAATTAATGGTAGCATATTTTATCTGCTTTTAAAATGAGTTTTTAAATACGTTTTATAAAAAAATAGAATATAGACCAGTAGATTACTCCAAAATATTGGCAGCCTGTTTACTGCTGTTAGTTTCCTGGAGAGAATAAACCATGATTATGTCATCTGAACTAAAGCAGCACTATTTTAAGAAAAGTATGACTATCCTGCATAACTTTTGCGAAGCCTTCCATGTTGTTTTTTTGAATGTTGTTACTTTTCAAACAACATTCTGGTACTTTATTTTATTCATTTTAAACATTTATTCAACTACCCATTTTATTATATCAAACTATGGGTGACTCCCATAGCTTTTAATCATTTTTAAATTTTTTCCTACATATATTTCATATGAGAACGCAATAAAAAATAAATAAATAATATATTATTTTGGCATATTGAAAATTCTGTAGTGGTAATTTGGATTTCATGGTATTGTATTCTAGTAAGGGGAAGGGGGTTTGGCATTTTAGTAATCTTACAGAAGTGATAGCATTGTTTATTATTTTAGTTTAGATTTTTCTAAACTGGCTTGCACTGGTTGTTTGGAAGCGCTATAAATTTTTCTAGAATTGACTCACGGAATGTACCTCTATTAAATTTATGGCAAATATCTCAATTATTAAAAAGAAGTGTATTTGTAAAATTGATGATGGGTGGCTATAAGTATATATTTCACTGGATATTGATGTTTAAATTTATATATTTTAGAAACTATACCATTTTAACATGTAGCTTGGGTTTGGGCCAAGTAAAAGTATTCCATGGATGGAAATGCTTATTTCATTAAAAAAAAAACTTGCAGACTCTAGTATAGATTTTCCATTGATGGAAGGTCAAAGTGATTTATATCAATCAAGCCTCCAGAAAGAGAGAAAATTATTAAAGTTTAGCTTCCTCCTAAATGTCCTTCCTCCTCCTGCTTTTCCTCCTTCATTACCTCTACTTCTACAAGTGTTACTTTTTTTGGGCAGAATAAAACTGATGCAATGCAAGCCAACTTTTCTTCCAATGAAAAGGTTTTGAGTGGAGTTTCGTTCAGGTTATTGCCAATAAAGGCATTCTTGAATTGAATTAACTTACTATTTTTTTTTAAAATAATATATATTTCTAATTGAGGAAGAGAGGTGAGAGTAGGGTGAGAGTAGAGGATGCTGAGGATAGAGTTGGGTGGAAAAAGATGATTCGCTGTGGTCACCCCTAACGGGAACAGCCGAAAGAAGAAGAAGAAGAATTGAGGAAGAGAGGACAACTTTATGTTAGATAGGTACTTGCTCCTATTTTTTGTATTCAAAACAAAATATTTGGGGATTATCTAAGGATCACAGAAGCAGAACAAAGCTGGTCCTGTGTTGGAGGCTAGTATGGGAAGAAATCGGAAGTTATTTGTGGGCGGGAATTGGAACTTGAACAAGGCTTGTGCACCATTTTTTCCCTTCCTCCCATTTCCTGTTGAAAAACAGGAAATTGCTGTTTATTGGTCCTTATTGCTAAATATTTATATGGTACCATTTCTGTAGGTTCTTCAGGACCATGTCGTGCTGGGCTAAATATGATTTACAAGATACCTCCTCTGGTAGCAAACTAATGCTAGACCTAAAGATTGCGTGTCTCAAAAGAGAAGATGATAAGCACAAACATTACAAAATTGTAGCAGATGGCTACACCCTAAAACAAATATCCTATTCAATCAATATTCTGGTATCATTTTTTGCAAGCTTTTGACCACATTTTGTAATCTAAAGCCCTTGTTACACTTCCATCCGGATCACTGGAGAATTGGACGAGCATGAAACAAGTGACTCTAGAGAGCAGAAAGTGCAGCTGCACTTGAAAAATGTTTTATGGCTTGTTTGCATACTGCTACTGAGGGGACCTGCTGAATGCATTATTTTGATTATGAAAAAATGAAAGTGGCAGTAAACATTGCAGTGCTTTGGGAAGGAAGCCTGACATCTGCTCTGTGAAGAGCTGGCTGGGGAATATTCTGCAATAATATGAGCTTTACAGGCTACAGTACTTTTGGCACAATGCACCTTATTTGACAGTGCAAATTAAGTATGTCATATACTTAATCCATAGCTGACATTACTTCTCAGATCTAGTTGTGAGCCAAAAATATTTCATGGTAACTTGCAATGATATATACTAATAAATTATTCTAATAATGTGTAGGAGGGTAGATGGATATGAACTCTTAGAGAGTAATTAGCACTTCAGATTTTTACATGGTCACACCCAAAATGTTTGAGCCTACTCCTCCTACATGGCCTCCAGCTGTTATGCAAGTCCCTTCCCAGATGTGTACATTCCCTCTGATGTCACTGGAGATACTTGGATCAGAAAGTAGTAAACATAAGTGAATCCAAATTTAACTTCAGAAGCACATGGAAACATATGGCAAACTGGCTAAATTGTTGTGATTGCAATGACAGATGGTATGCAAAGTATGATTTATTAAAAAATAAAAAAGTTAGCACTAAAATGTTCCCTGAACTTGCACAGCTGAAAATGTTTTCTTTCTCCGCTTTTCTCAATAAATAGTGAACACATGAAAATGACTTATTTGCTCAGCATTGTCTATTCTGATTAACAGCAGCTCTAACACCTTTCTGTTTTTAACTCAACTTCCTGAAATCTTCTATAGTATATAAAACTGTTGGCATGGAAACTAAGCTCCCTGCATGTAAAATATTATTGCACTGCAGAGTTATAATTATGCTCTAAGGAAAGGGGTGAAATGGATGGGTATAGTCACAAACCAAATTTGTTGTTGTATGCTGTAAAATATTTGCTTTATGGATATAATATCCGTAATGTATTCATATCAATATAACAGGAAAGAAAGGTGCCAATAAAATAAGAAATTCAAAGTCCCAAAGGTGCTTTTTCAAGATGCAACTGGATTTTTTGGATTTTTTTTTGAAAATGTTTCCCTTCTTATGAAAAGCTTCTTCAACTGAAGCTTCTTCAGAGTTGAAGAAACTTCTTGGATGAGAAACAAAAGGTCTTCGAAGAAAAACCAGAAAGTCTAATTCCCTTTGGGAGTTTGACCTGGATGACTGAGAATCTCCAAAGAAATTCAAAGATATAGAACAGTTAACATTTAGAGAATTGTCTTCAAAATCAAGAGATTAATTGATATAGAATCCTTGCTTATCATAATTACATTAAAAAAGGATAAAGTAGTTTGATCTGAGTTGAAGAAAATATACAAACTCTAAAACAGATTGAGCCACAGATCAATTGTAGAAATGAATCTAACTAGTATCAATTGTAGAAATGAATCTAACTTACACTTGTCTAATGCCATAGGCATTAGTTAGGTTCATTTCTACAATTGGCATAGGCATTAGACAAGTGTAAGTTAGGTTCATTTCTACAATTGATACTAGTTTTATTAGAATCAATGTTATCTTTGGCACATTGAGACAATGTCACAGTTAGTAAACAGTAAAAGGTAGTTATACGGTTTTGGGAGAGAAGATTGTATGCCATATCTTTCACTGAGCTAGCCTACTTCAGATTTTTGTCTCATCATCAATATGGCAAAGTGGCAGCTTTGAGTGATGATGAAAATGTGGCAAAATAATTGTAGTATTAGGGTTTATTTTGTCTAGAACCTTCATTATGTATTGCATATCTGTTCTTCATTCACAATGAGGCATTCATTAGCTGCTCATTTGATGAACCAAGTATCTAAAACCTATGAGGACAGTACTTTTAGAAACTAGATCCCTGTATTTTCAGTTGTAGTTGCCCTGGATAATGAGTTGTTAGAATTATAATTTAGAAAACCTGCTGGATAGTGGATGTTCTTAGATTAGCACTGACCTTGTTGATCCATGTTGGACAAAAGAGCCATAAGAGGCTTCCTTTTGAGATCTAGTCAGAGCAACAAATCTATCTTGGCTGTAATCTTTGGCTTTACTTCATAGGTTGTTCTGTTGACTCTTATCCTCTTGGGCAAGTTCTGGCTAACCTCTGACAGCTGCCTATGGTTTAACCGTAACATGTCAACATAGTTGGCTCATGTTCAAAACTTGATCTCATTAAGTCCTTCCTTGCTTTCTTAGACCCAGGAAGCTGAAATTTTGGCATATGTATAGTTCAAAGCATTTATGATTTCTGGAAAAGTCCAAATCAGAGAAATTTCCATCTTTCCCAAAAGGAGAATGAAATGTATCCTTCAAGCAGTAAGGCACTTCTAAGTATTTATCAGAGTAAGTTTTAGTGATTATATGGCCTGTGAGATTCTGATTACTAGGCAAACTGACAGTGTCGAGACACACACACAGAGAGAGAGAGAGAGAGAGATTGACTAGCATTTTCATTTGCCTCATATTCCATGCTAGCATTCCTGTACAGAGTAACCCAATACATATATTGGGATTACATGGAACAAAACAGGAGACTGTTAAAATCTGGCTGTCTTTTCATATTTCTGAGCAAGAGTTACACTGAGGGAAGCAGGAACTTCCAGTAGTGACTGAAAGGTCTTTGCTGAATGCAGTGTTCAATGCAAGCTTCATTAACTTGTATGTGTTGTATCTCTTCTTGCAGAGAATTTCAAAACATGATATCTGAAAACTTGATCTTCAATGAGTTCCTCATGATTTTGGTTTTCTTACCCTTGCTCCTATCATTTTTATATTAGTAAATCTGCTAATCTCACAACTAAACACTGTGGAATATTTTTAGTAGCATAAATTTTTCCTTCAACTTTACATACAATAGGAACCACTGTCAGGGAGTGGGATGTTGGAAACATAATATAAAATGGTTTTGAGTTAAATTCCAGTACTATTAGTCACTTGGGTTTTATCAACTGAGAAATGATTTCTACAACTGAAAATCTATTGTAAAAACAGAAAAAGCTGGCTATGGCCAATTTTGTTACTGTGTTTTTTCAACCGTTTGTTAAGGAAGAATGGTTAATTGCAACACATAGAAAATAAATCCATAGTCATGTGTTGTACAGATCTTCTTTTCTATTTTTCACCATCAATAGTTTGACAATGTCCTGATGACAAGATCTCAGTGAAATACATCTGCTCCCTTTTGTGTTTCGCCAGGAACTTAAAACCCATTGTTCTAAACAACCTTTACTTTGTATTGACAGCTATTGTATTGATTGTGTTTTTAAAGTGCTCTTCTTCTCTTCACTAGTAATTGTTTTATTTTGGTTTATATGAAATATAATTATCTTAACCAGGATAATTAGAAAAAATACACATAACTTAACTTTTCAGCTCTAAAAACCCTCTACAATGAAAGATATGTCTTAAAATCTAAAACTAAAATACAATAAAATTCAAGAACATAACATATCTACAGTAATTTGTGAATATGCCTTAATTCTTAATTCCAAAACAAACAGATAAGCTAAAATATGGTTGTATTTGTAAATCTGCATCTTTCAAATAAAAACTACAGTATGTTTTCATATAATATCTAAAAGGCACCTCAAAGATTATTTTTTAAAAAGGTATGCATGGAAAAAGACAATATATAAAATTAAGATAGGCTTAAATGAATATGAACTTTCATGTAGACTATTTACAAATATTTTTAATGTGAACATGAACTAGAAAATAGATAAATTATTAGATAGACCATCCCTACTTTCAGATCCTTGGATTAAAAAAATCAGTTTAATATCTAATTCGTGTTTAACAAGGGAAGAAAGGAAAGGGAAGAAAGTGTCTAGAATACAGTTGGAGAAAGTGTTGATAATTCGTATTTTATTTATATTTGCCTACTGAATTGTTTGGTTTTTACATACATACATTTTAAAGTTTGCAGGAATAGCTTATACTGATTGCACTGATTGCTTTGTACAGATAGAAAACGATCAGAAAATTTTTAAAACAAAGCTCTTAGAAATAAGCTAAGTCAATGGACACCAGGATAATTTTCAAGCAAGTTTCTTAGCTGTGTTTTTAATTTGCCTTGTGGCAGGATAGACTAAGACATTTCACATTGTGCCTTCTGCTTACTTGTTTCAAAACTTATTGGCATGTACCAGGTATCGGATTTACATGTCTGTTTTTCCAGGGCACATCAGGGTTACCCAGAGAGTATTATGAAAGGAAAAGCAAGCAGGAAGAACACTGTTTTGAAAAGCAGTTCCTTAGTACCAACGCTGCTGTGAATATTTTTTTAAACACATTGCTTACTGCTGTGGGTTATGTGGACGCAGGCTTAGTAATCTTGGTGCAGTACTTCAGAGTTAATTTAACTTCATTATACTTCATCGGTTGCCTCTTTGTCGTAAGCCCTTTTCTGCCTAGATTAGTTAAACATACTATACAGTAGCCCATCATCATCATGCAAGACATCAATAAATGTGTCCCTTGAGGACAACAGGGACATCAAGTATTCCATTTTATTAAATCTTCTTTTTAAAACTTCCTTACTAAATGTAAATAGGCTGCTCAGAATACAAGATATGCTACTTTTCTGCTAAAATCAAAATTAAGTCCATTGCATACAGCTGCAAATTTATTTAAAACATATATATCGGTCCTCATTAAAATTCTCAATTAAAAATTCAAAATGATTGAAAAATAGATCAAATCTATGTGGATTTTCCCAATGATTGTAAGTATTTTGTTAACCACGATTTTTGGAGGTAATGGTAATTCTTATCCCAAAGGTGCTTTTTTTTCCAATTACTTCAGAACTGAAGAAGCTTCTTGGATGAGAAGCAAAACATTTTCAAGGGAAAAAAAACCAAGAAAGTCCAGTTGCCTTTTGAAAAAGCACCTTTGGAACAATCATGACCTGGACATTTGAGAATCTCCATAGATATGACAATTCCTACTAACAAAAATACCATTGATCAAAGCACAGATGATACAAAGATGCTATAAAATAAAAGAGGGATTAATAGAATCAAAACAATTTTGCCTGTCTGGAATTACCATCTACTGTATAAATGTTGAATCCAAATCTTTATCAAATATTAAAAGTCATTACTTTGTTCCATGTTTGAAACATTATTTGGGGAATTTGCGAGAACTGATATTTGATAGCTTTGGTGTTACTAAATGCATCTTCTAGTGTTTGAGGTGTATTGGCATTTAAGAACAGTTGGCATTTGACACTGATAGAAAGCAAGCTAGCCAGTCAGTCAGCCCAACAGGAGAAAAAAACTCACATTGGAAATAATAATAAGTCTCATGTATTGATATGGAATTTATGTTTATTTGTGCAGTATTGTAACATACTTATAAATTATGTCCTTGTGTTTTTGAAAATTGTTAGATTTCTAAATCCATTTCTGAAGTTTAGATTTACTGTCATTGTTGCCCCTCCCTGTGATCAGAGAGAATGATCTGGAATTATTTGGATATGTATTTCTGTTAGTAAAGATGTAGCTGAGAGGGGACGTGGTGGCTCAGTGGCTAAGATGCTGAGTTTGTTGATCAGACAGGTCAGCAGTTCGGCAGTTCGAATTCCTAATGTCATGTAATGGAGTGAGCTCCTGTTACTTGCCCCAGCGTCTGCCAGTTTGAAAGCATGTAAAATGCAAGTAGAAAAATAGGAACCACCTTGGTGGAAAGGTAACAGCGTTCTGTGCGCCTTTGGCATTTAGTCATGCCAGCCACATGACCATGGAATTGTCAGCAGACAGCGCTGGCTCTTCGGCTTAGAAATGGAGATGAGCACCTCCCCCTAGAGTCGGGAATGACTAGCATGTATGTGCAAGGGAAACCTTTACCTTTAACATAGCTGAAATCAAGTTGTACATTCATTCTAAAGTGAATGAAATAGCCAGCTTCATATCACAAACATTGTGACAAAAAGCGAGTGAAATATATTGGTATTTAACAAAGTACAAGAAATAAGCTTTAAAAATTGTCAGAAAATAGTTTAGTTGAAAAAGAAGAAAAATGGGAGGAAAAGGAAGATCAATTAACAGTTTAATACAGTATTTGTATTTACATTCATTGGAAGGAAGGGGTTACAAGTGAGTAAACAAACACACAATGGGAATATACTGTAAATGGAAAGGAATGTTCTAGTGCCAGCTCTTTGGATCATGAGGGGTTAGAAGATAAAGTAATTCAGTGTGTAACAGATTTAAGGTTTTGTCAATTTCAAGCAAAAGTTGTTAATTTGCTGTTAACACCTATTAGGAAAGTACTGTTCCCTATAGAAAAGCTGCTCAGGAAGAGATACACAAAAAGCAGAAATATATTTTATTTTAAGGCTATGACTGTTGGACAGAGACCATGAAGATAAAGAGCAGGACATATCCTCCTTTTGGCAGTTGTCTGACATATCTAGTCTTCCATTCAACTAACATAATCTTTGCCTAAATTTGCATTTGCTACACTACAAATCTTAATTCCAATCCAGAAAAGGCATGGTTGTGCTAAGAATACAATTGTATATGTGTTTACTTATATAATGAAAGTAAGCAAACAAACAAACACATATAAAGTACAGTAAGTCCTACTGATTTCATTAAAACTTGCCGACCAGAACATTTGTTGATTCTGAATATGAACACTGTAGTTCTTCATGTGATACTCATTTCACAACGTCCTTTGATTTTAGGCAGCCCACTGCGTCAATCAGGATTTTTTTTAAGGAGCTGTAGATTTTATTTTATTCTTCATGAGAGTCAGATAAAGGGAATGAAGAAGATGATTAAGAAGGCTGGAAGAGAGAACAATAGATTGAAACAAGGAATCTATATACTTCTGCAAATACCACTCACATTTGTCTCTGAACCTTGCAAATCTTGGTCTAACAATCAACAGTTGCCCCTCTCTAGTTTTTCTAAGTTAATGACTCTTTATAGATAGAAAAAGAGAGATCCTACATCTCTCTATACAATATTGCGTTGATTCCAATTAAACTTTGAGGAATCTTTCTATAAACTATGAATACTTTTGTTATGCAGTAAATTAGTATTCACTTAAACTAAGATAAGCTAAATTTTACAGGTAGATAACTAATATGGCAGGAAGAATGGAAAGAGACTTGCTTATAATTTTTTCCCTTTATTGGAAAAATGCTGCATACTATTTTATCACACTATAATAATAAATGATGTTGCCCACAGAGGAATATAACTTGGTAGACATATAATAAATAATCAAGATCATAGTAAATTTTGGTCCTGAGGATGTCCACAGATCCTCAGAATTGCTATTACTGTACCCTATATATTTAATCCATGTTCCTTCTAATTTAGTCAAGGCCTGTCAGGAGGCGATGTGTAAATGAGCAGATTAGTGGTGAATTCAGCCTGGAGGCAAGGTAGCTGACTATTCTGATGAAGGTTAGTCTGCTCCCTTTGTAAGAAATCATTGCTGGACCCAATGATTTTGACAATTTCTGATCTTGTCTCCCAGATGAAAGATTGTTGAAACTGGTTGCAGTTTAAGAAGTCTCTGTAGGAAATGGATTGTCTGGATTCCTTTCAATTGGATTTCAGGCCTGGGTATTAAAACATCATTGATCCTGCTTCTGGATATGCAGCTCCTTCTTAATAGATAGTGGCCATGACTTGGATCTTTAAGCAAAACCATATCCTAGGTCACTTGTACCTATTTCTGAATTGGGAATTCCTACTGACGTTCATGCCTTGGTCACTCATATGGATTACAACATGTTGTGTATGCGACTGCAGTTGAAGACCACTTAGAAATAACAGCTGGTCCAAAATGCAGCAGCACAAATAATTAGGGGTTTGCCTTGGTGAGAAATTATGTAACATTGGTGGAAAAACGTAACAAACAAAATGTAACCTGTATTCATTTTTCTCCCTGTCTGGTTGTTGTGACTGGAGTCAAATGCAACCAACTCTTCTCTTTTCCTAAATCCATCCGACCTATATTAACCCATCCTGCCTTCAGATAAAGCCACCTGCAATACCATCTGAACCAGAAAAACAAAAGACTCGCTCACCCATATACATGACAATCTGGGCAGTCCTAACTAGGAGAGAAGCCCCAACATTCCCCAACACGTCATTCAGGGACATTCCCTGGATTACCCAACATTCCATCTTCTTAATGGGAGACAGTTTTTTCCAGCTCTGCTCTTACTCTGTAAAGGGCTGCTTTGCCTAACAGTTTAAGTAACTTCAAATACACAGACAAAGATATGTGTAGCATCCCAAAAATTGGGCATGTGAAAACCTCAAAATTTCCCATCTTGTAACCTTCAACTTCTATATATGGCTGTAAACCGCCCCGAGTCCTTGCGGAGATGGGGCGGTATATAAATGTGATTAATAAATAAATAAATAAATAAA
>JAEANM010021480.1:0-11841 GCA_017656035.1 Myanophis thanlyinensis
AATTATATTTGTCAAATGGATTTCATTAAAAACCATCGTCACTTTAATTTTCATATTTTGACAGGGCTAGCATAGACATTATTACCACCTGCCATGCAATGAAGTACAACAAAATTAACAAATTCCTTCAAATATAATGGATTTTCCTCTTTTTTTCCACCTTAACACATTTCTTCCGTCAAGAGAACAAATGGCAGAAATTAAGAACAGTTTAAAACCATAATATCTAAACAAACAATATAAGCTCTAACATCCTTGCAGCAAGCTTATATAGTCAGAAATCTTTTATATTTATATAAAAGCACAGACCACATCTGAATTATAAAGACAAGACATCAAACAGAATTCACAGATATTTAATCAAATGACAACCATCAAGACTTGAAAGAAAAAGGCATTCTATGCTGCATTTTATGCTGCTGCCACATTCAGCAATTGGTATGGCTTCTCTGGGCAATAATTATAATTATGGCTGGTTGGAATTAAAGTGCCAAGTTCGCTATGTTTTCAGACACAAAACAAACAACAAGTAATAGAGTTTCTATATATTTTATAGCAATTAGCAATATTCAAGGACTATTAATAATTAAAATAGAAAGTAATAATGTTGAAATACTTTTCAAAAATAACATAGAGAATTATGTTACAATGAAAACAATATATAACAAGTTCAAAGGAATGCGTAAATATGAAAAATGTAGTAATTTAGTAATATAGTCCATACAAAAATTGACCAATATAATTTTTGTATACTGCGCTGGCAGAGTCATTTTGTAAGAAATTCATTAGAACTCAGACTACTTCATTAGAACTCAGACTAAAAATGATATAATTGGGCTTTGCTTCCATAAAACTATGTTAAGAAAAGGAAATGAAGATTTTTATTTCCCATATGCAGAAGTCATTGGGTTCAAAAAAGCAAGCATGCCCAGGAAACTGAAGTTCTGTCCTTCTGTTCATAAAACATTGTTCTATAAACATGCAGTGCATATGATTTTGTAAGATTTGTTTACTCAGCCAGAGTCACTTTACAGGGAATATGGACAGCAAATAAACTTAAAAAATCTGTCTATATATAAATGGATGTATGTGTATATGTTCCAGCATAACTCTGGAATGCCTCAACCAATTTCAACCAAACTTGGTACATAGATTATTTATTCTCTGGAAACAAATACTGAGGGGGTAAGAGCCCTAGGTGTGTGTGTTTATGTGTCTGAGGTTGCGCTCATCGAGGCAGGTCAAGGGGAGCTTGGCGAAATGCAGAGATAGCCTCGGTAATTGGCTGCAGCGGGTCATGGAGCAGAGCATGGCTTGATTGCCTGGGTCAGATCTTGTGGCAAGGAAGCCGATAGTGGTGGTGGGAGACACATAAACCTGGAGGCCATCTTTCATGAGAGGATGAGTGAGCCTTTTGCCTTCCCTTAAAGAAGGTTGGGTGTGAGGTTAAAAAGAGGGCGAAGCGAGAGGAAAGAAAGGGGGCTTGCAGTTCATACTATAGATATAATTCATTCCTTTTCCTGTCTAATACAGGATTGGGATAAATAAATACCTGGGCAATGCCAGGTTATCAGCTGGTAAATAATAAGGTGATGCATATTAAAAAGGGATGGAGCTTTGATTGGCAAGTCATACCTTATGTTGAAACTAGTGAACATCCCAGTTTACATTTCTCAAATATTTTATTGCTTCGTTTGATGGCATAGTAATAATCTTTTGTGTTATATTTTAAATTTCATTAAAAACTGATTATGGAAAACTGAATAGATAAGGTTTTTGTTCTATATGTTTAAAAGAACAACTAGACTCTTTCTCTGTATTAAAATAAAAGCCACCTACATGTAGTATCATACTTTAAATTCTTTCTTTTAATTTCAATGAGAAATTTATTTACAAATTATTATGTGCAGGTAATCTACAGTTAGATACCCAGTCTAAGACTGTTGGAAACTTAACAATTCAAGTCCTAATGAAAGATGTAAGAATTATTAAGGTAACATCCAGAATATAAGACAGCTTCAAGCAGGGTGGTTTTCAGGGCGGTTATCAAAATTAGGATGTTCAAGTCTGATAAATTCAGTATTTCCAAATATTGAGGACATTCTTTAGTATTGCTCTAAGGGTTCTAATTACAATTGGTATTCCAATAGATTTCTTTTTCCATAACCATTCAACGTTTTTTCCCCAATTGCTTTACCTCAATTCTAGCATCATGAGGAATAGCAACATCAATGAACCAGACATTCTTCATTTATCAGTTATATCAGGCATGTTAAGAACAAGATACCTGTCTTTTTTGGGTTTAAAATCCCGTATTAACGCATTCATTTTAAAAAATCTTCTCAACTTGATGGTCCCAGTTGTTTTTATTACATATTTATATTATTATTATAAACTTTTATTCATTAAACTTGAAACCCAGTCAACTGAACATTTAAAAATGTATCACAAATATTGACTGGCTCTTGCTGCCAGCATTCTAGGTATCAACCAAGTATCTTCTTAAAATGTATGTTGTTCCAAGTAGTGCAGTCTTTTGCAGCTCCGCTAGTACAACAGGAAGCTGCAACTTCTTGATGTATTTTGCAAAGTTCTTGGACATGGTACCAAATGCCTCAAAGACAATAGGAATCACTGTTACATGTTTCATCCATAATCACGTAGTTTCTATGGCAAGGTCATGACATTTTGTGATTTTTTCCAGTTCTTTTTCTTTGACTCTGGCTTCTCCTGGTACAGCGATATCAATAAATTCTACATTTTGGTTTCTGACAACTGTGATAGCTGGCGTGTTGTGTTCCAAATGACGATCTGTCTGTATTTGATTTTTATTCAATAATAATTTGATTATTGTTAATGTTATTGTTATCATTATTATAGTTTGTAACACAGTCAGCCAGACGTTCAGACTGGAGTTGGCATTTTTAGCCACCAGTTGAGTCCTTCCCAAGGATCTGATATTCCCAATAGTCAGATATTGGGTCTGATAGTGTTAAAAGTATTATCACATAGTGTTAAAAGTATTATCACATAATGTAAGCTGCTTCAAGTAAAGTTGCTTTTTGTAATTGACTGATGTTATTCAAATGGTGTTTCAGATGTTTTGGGATTGCACCCAAAGTACCCATTACTATTGATGCTATCTTTGCTTTCTTTTGCCATAGTCCTTCTATTTCTATGTGTATTTTGTGATTTTTCTCAGGTTCTTTTGTGTCAGATTCTGCTGTTACCAGATACCATCAGATCCGCTATTCAGATTTGTTTATCTTTCTTACTGGCAACTGTTAAGTCTGGGGTATTATGGGTGCCTAACTGTTTGAATTCTAAAGTCTCAGAGCACTATAACTTCTTCATTTTCTATTACTTTGTCTATTTTGTGGCCCACCAGTTCTCACTCTGCAGGCAAGATATTTCTTGCAGATATTCCATTGCACCATTGTTGATACTTTGTCATGATATTGTTTATAGTCAGTTTGTATAATCTTACAGCAACCAACCACATGGTTCATTGTTTCTGTGCTACTTGGAACAACATACATTTTGAGAAGATACTTGGTCAATACCTAGCAGCAATCCGTATCAACTATCAGTGCCAGTCAATAATGTGACACATTTTACTCAGTTTCATGTTTAATGAATAAAGTATATGTAATAATAATAACAATAATAATAATAATATTCATTTGTATGGTTGCCCATCTCATCTAAGTGATTCTTGGCAGTTCATAACATATAAAACAATCCAATAAAAACAGGTTAAAAACAAATATACAAAGATATTGAAGCCTGTGCAGAATCAATTTATAAAATAAAAAATCACAATCAGCAGCAGAATTCATCCCATATAAGGTCAATACAGTCACTGTAAGGTCCCTACCATTCAGACAATGAAACACAGTGGCAGAGCTATGTCTTCAGGCTAGAGGCTGTAAGGCTCAGGAGCAATCTAAGATCTAGGAGTTATAAGGTTATAATAAAAGCAGAGAAAAGTAAAGTTTATGGAGAATCTTAATATAAATATAAAGAATAATAAACAACATTGCAAAGGAAAACCATTTTCTTATAATACCATTTATATTTAAATTATTTGTGAGAATAACCCTTAATTAGACCCTGTACATACGTAAAAATAATTAACATTGATATAACTGGATTTTAAAACAGAACTTTATCCTAACATACTGTATTACATAAAATCATAGAATAGCAATTTTATAGATTTTATATCTTGAATATTTGAAAATTCAAACAGTAAAATAAACAGTAAAAATAACAAAATAATTCTAAAAGCAAATGGATTATTGTGCTTTTTAGGATACTAAGAAAAAAAATTGTGTACATGTACTTATTATAGCTATAGAATACATAATTGTTATTTAGCGCTCATAAAATATTTTTGTAGCATTTTTACTTTTTGATGAAGTATTATCTTCTGGATACTCTCAACAAGGAATAAATAATTTTGTTAATGGTAAGTAATTTATCAGGTCAAACTTACAGCTTGTAATTCTGACAAATAATATTTTGCACAATGTTGTAAAACCAGACATCATTTCCATTATAGGGAACAGATACAAAAGTTCACATCTGTTTTATTCTGCTTGAAATCTGTGGACAAAAATGATTCTACAGAAACTGGTTCTTGAGTCATAAAGACAACATGCACATTGACGGATATGGTCTTCTTTAAGCAACATATTTAAGGTGCTCATATCAATACTGATGAGAAAGTTTCATGCCACTGCTTGCTAAAGAACAGAAATATGTCATCAGTTTGATTTCTATTTTCAAAGTGAGATTGCTATAAACTTGGAATAATGATAATTTAAAACCTTTCTGGCAGATATTTTCTTCTAAGTGTTCTCTAACTTAAAAAAGGTTATAACCAGTTATAATGACCATTTTGACACATCTAGCTTATATAAATGGGAAGTTTATAGCTCTTCACCAAGAACCTTTCTGTTTAACTCTAGGAAGAATAGAAAAATGCTTGGATCTTCCTGTCTAGATCCTAAAATAATAAACTCTTGAAATGAAATGCCAATCTAAAACATAAGTATAAGATTGTAGTTGTATGGTCTTGCAAAGAAATTTATAATGATATTGCCTTAATAAACAATTTTTATTTCTTTGTGTTCTTTTCTTCTTTATTAAATCAACACTGTTTTCAATTTCATAGACTATGAAAGATAAGTTAAACCCAATTCTTTAGAGACACTGACTGGATCTAGTCAGCAAATCAGAAATTATTTGATGGCTACACCCATCTTCCAAATAAAAGACAATGTGAACTGTATAAAAAAGACTACATGGCAACAGCATTTATTAAAACACAAACAAAGAATTCCATCTATTCAAACTTTTCAATGGGATGAATTAGTTTGATGCTTTACATAATGCTAATGTGCCACACCAAAACCAAAATACACAAAACATCAACTTCTAGGAATGTGTCATTCCTAGAAGTACATGTCAATATATGTACACAGTGCTTTACAAAAATCACAAACAATCTAAAATGTACATTGATTAATATTTTATATCATGGAAGATAAACATTTGAAATAAGAAATATCCTATAGTGGTTAAGGTGCTGGATTCTAACTGGGGAAAAAATCAGATCAAGTTCATTTTTAGCCTTAGAAATGATTGGGTGACCCTGGGCTATTATCCCTCAAGCCAATTTATGTTGCTGCAAGTTACTGCAAGAAAGGGAAGAGAGGTTCTTTTTATATAAAATCATAGACAAGGGAGTTTAGAAAAATCATAACTGGTAGTTACTAGAGGTCTTATCCACAGATAGGTTAAGGGAAAAACATTTGAAAGCTTCTGCAGATCACACATACTGTATTCTGTTCTTGATGTTCCAAATCCTAACCTGTTCTGGTTTAAATCAAACTCTCTTATTCTGTTTACATTATCATCTGTTTTATTATCACCATTGAAGAAGTGAAATATTGTATCATACTCTCTTAAATGTATTTATTATTATTCATGTATTTATTAAATATTAAAATTAAAATAAATTTGAGCTAGCAAAATACAGGAAAATCTAGGTTGAGTTATGGGAGCACTGGTTAGACTAAACAAAATGTCTCAGCTCCCCCCATCCCTCAATATTGACCTACTATAGAGGTTGTTGTGAGAGCCAATGTTGTTAGTGATTAAAACACCAGGCTAGAAACAAGGAAACTGAGTTCTATTCATGTCTTGGGCACAAAGTTAGTTGAGTGACTTTGATAGGTCACACACTCCTAGGAAGAAAGGAATGGCAAGCCACTTTTCCAAATATTGCTAATAAAATAGCATGGAGTTATTTAGGCCAGGAATGAAGACTGACTGGAAAGCACCCATTTATCAGCTAATAACTATAACTGAGATCATATATATATCAGGCTTACGTTTGGAAAATTCTATGCAAATACAAAGCAACAGATATTGTAATGATGAAAATAGATATGAAAAGGACATATGAATTGAAGATTTATATCCATATCTAAACTGATACCTTCATTATTTATTTATTTATTTGTTTGTTTATCTGAATTTGTCAAACAACAGTAAAACTGATACAAGAAGAAGAAAATAAAAAAATACAATGACAGGGATGACAGGCACATTCGTGCACTTATGCACACCTCCTCTACTGTCCACTTAGGTATGGTTTAAGGTCCACAGAAGTCAATTTGTGGCTTTAATAGTCCTGAGCATGAGGTTGGAAACAAATGCTTTTGAACTAGAGATAGAGATTGTCAAATAATGATGATAATAATGCTTTAGAGTTATAAACTGTTTTTGTTTCAGGTGATCAACACAGCATACATAGGACACCCTCTTCCAGTCTTTATCACCATAAACAACGCAGAAAAGTATAGTTTAAGTATGCTTTTTGTTGCATATTTCTCCCCCTAAAAACCCTTCTGCTTTTTTGAACTCGTCAACATATTTGTTCTGCATGATTTTTTCATTCTCTATTATTCCGGGGGCAAGCAGTGCTTAAATAACTTTCTCTCAAGTAAAGCTTTATACTAAGTATTGATTAACCTTGGTTGGAAGTAACTATGAGGCATTTTTTAATAATCAGCCCAGCTGTTCTGAGAGCATCCAGAATATAACCTCAGGTAACCAGCATACAACACAGAGAATCTTTCTGCTAACAATATCTAGCAATCTCAATACAGACACTAATTTTTCAAAGAGAAAACTTGATTCTTATTTCAGCAGGGAAGATAAGAAATTATGAACCAATTCAACATATTAAATTGTCTATGCAAAAGTTTAAATTTATACCTTTAAATATCTTAACAATTTTAGTCATTTAAAAAGAGATTAAAAACTATTTAGATATACCATCTTTCCCATCATTTAAATTTTGTAAATATTAAAAATAATATTGTAATACATTAAAAATAAGGGATTTACAGTTTACCTAATAATTGATATCTCAGCCACAGTTCATTTCATAATCAAAATATTTCCACAGCATACTCTTTTCCTGTCTCTATTCCACAAACATGAAAATAGATTAAATAGAGCAATTAGAATACTCATATTACTTCAGTTCTCACAAGTTTATAAACAAAATTGAATTAAAAGTTCAAAAATGAACTTTTTTATGTTTCATAAAAATAGAATTAGAGTGATAGAAAGAGTTATTGAATGGAAAATTCCATATACGATGAATACACTAATAAGTGTTACATTTTAAAAAAATAGTTTACCAGAAGTATTGAGAGACAACAGCCAAAGAACTTGGTGAGTGTTCTAATTAAGCATGGTGGAAAATACCTTAGAACAATCAGTAATATTAATTGTATTGATAATCAATTATCTAACACTGGATTATGCATAACATGTATGGAAATAGAAAGTTTGTGATATTCAACCAGTTAAAACATGAAAAAAATATATGAGGAGAATATGCGCTATGTCTTTTTCAGATAAAAACTGAAGAATATAAATTTTAATGACAAATATGTTGAACTTCTTGTCTTTTTTATGTTCTTCTTTGACTTGTTCACTATACTGAATCATTATTTTGGAATAAAATTTATTGATGTGTAATTTTAGATGCATTTTTTCTGTTTGATTGTAAATACTATTTAAATTAAAAAGGCAAACAGGCAGGTAGACAAGCATATTCATTGGAACTCAAATATGTTTTTGCTACTAACACCAACTGTACTGTTTAATTACTTTTTTTCTTTAAATACTACATATATAGAGGGGGAACATTCAGTTTAACTTCGTTTCTAGTCTTCTTAAGAATAGTTAAAGAAAAATATTATATAGCCTAAAAAAGAAATGAGTATAAAAATAGGTAACTCTTTAGAGGATAAAACCAGTAAGGTTCACACCCATTTGTGGGTGATGAATAAACATCATAAAAGTAAATAGTATTCTAAAATAAATGTCTCCTGGAAAATCCTGTGAACAACCCATTTTTGTTGTCTTTTGGAAAGACTTTCAGAATAAATTGCAGGTAGTGTTAATTATGATTTCAGAAAATAGCTCCTATTAACATTTATGTTAAACATTTTAAACCAACTTGAATGAGTGTAGCTGTTGAAAAAATAATAAATAGCTTTCTTTGTGATATTGGCGTATTCTAATTTTCTCCATATATTTTAAAACTATTATTTCTGGGGTTACAAGAATTTCCCTGAATTCTGAAGGTTGTATTAACTTTAGTTTTTCACTTTAATATATTAGCATTCCATAGCTGGAGATTCATAAAATGAGATTGCTGAATGAACAAAATAAAAATAATTTTCAGAATAATGTTTTCTTTTTCATATTGCATCTTTTTCATGATTTGGAAAAAAGCATGTAAACAAAAATATTTTAGTAATTCACAGGGAATGACCTTCAAAATGTATAAAGAAGGCAACTGGAAAAACCACATTTAACATGTAATTATTCTATATAGGTACGCATAAGATAAAACCTAAGAGGAAACATTTATAACAATTATATATGGTACAGCTGATAAATATATTCAAGGTGGCTATACCAAACAACAGGCCTGATAGACAATGTTTTATATACATTACATTACATGTTTAAATACATTGCCATTTTCTTTTAAACAGTTCTTTATTTTGTTGAAACATAACCTTTGACATTTGTAGGTAAGTAATATTTTGTGACTGACCTTCTGCTCCCGATTTTTAAAAAAACCAACAACAATCCTCCTGCCACGATATTTTAAGAAGAGGTTTAACCAGTGGTGAGATTCAAATAATAACAACTGATTCTCTGCCCTAATGACCAGCTAAACTAGCTGTTCTCGGAACTGCTTAGAAAGTTAACAATCGGTTCTAGCAAATCGGTGCAAAATGGTTGAATCCCACCTCTGGTCCCAACTAATCTCGAAGACTATTTGAATTTCCCTTTAGATTAAGAATTATTACATCTATTTGATGCCCTGAACATTAGTCTATCCCACATCTGGGTTTAATTGTCCTGATTCAGAAAATAAAAAGTTTCAAATTAATGTCCAAGACAAATTAGAAAATTAGAAAAACCAAGCTTTGTTGCAGACATACTATCAACAGACAATATATAGCAAATTAAAAAAAACACTGAAGTTCTTTTTTCATAGATTTTTTTAATAATATTGGCTTAATATTTATTCAACAGTGGTCTTGTCATGTGAAAGAACAACAGAGATAAATGTATGAACGGTTCGGAGTACTATATCACTGAATGGAGTCGATCAGGAAAACCTTTCTGTTACTTGAGAATATTTCTTGGGAGTCTATCAACAGAATTTTTTAGTAGTCATGTGGCTGGGATATTAACATTGCATTATGGAGATGCAAGGCTATATTAAATGATTGTATCAGGATAGAGTGCTCCTGTATATTCAATATGTGTTGCTGTCCTTGTGAGAACAGAACACTGAATGAGCATTGAATAAATTAGGACAACAAAGTAGTCACTGAATAGAGTTCTTTAAGATTCTTAGATGTAAAATTATCTGGTTTGGAAAACCTATACATGTTCAAGATTGCCAGATGTTTCCTAACTAACTTACCTTGGTGCCACATTGTTTGTGCCATTATTTTCCATAGGACTATTTGAACAGAGCTCTTCTTTATTTACTTCTATATATGGTATGGTTGTATTCCTAGAACCTTGGAATTACGAAAAAGGGAGAAGAAATTACTCAGTTATAAAACTATAGCATAAATCTCAGCCAAGATTGCTGAAAACTCTGTATCATATGCCTATTACTGTTTGCCTGGCAAATTTTACATCCATTTTATATATCCCCAAAAGGGGAGAGAAGTTATATCCTAGCACCATTGTTGTTTGATTTCTATATTACTTGATAGCTTATCTAAGAAATTTGGACTTTAATTCTGCCAAGTTAAGAAAAAAATTTTTTTTCTCTCTGTTACATAGAGATAACATAGGATATAATATCTAGGATTCCTATATATCTCAGAAGAGCATTGAGAACCCTTATGCAATTCTGCATAAAATAAATTGGAAATTAACTATCACAAAATTAGAATAGAATAGAAGAGAATAGAATAGAACAGAATAGAATAAATTCTTTATTAGCCAAGTGTGATTGGACACACAAGGAATTTGTCTTTGGAAATCAGAAAAAAAATCAGAAAATTGGAATTATGAATTTAGCCAGGACACTCAAAAGTTACGCCTGCCATATAACAGGCAATCAACTGCATATGTTACCAAATATTTGGAGCTGATGATACCTACTACCAAGCCATACATCTCCGATTGTGTCCAAAGTTCACAAAACATTGCATCTGCCATCTTTTCATTCTTGCAAACAAAGAGGAGGGTATGTACATACATGCTGCCCTCAAAGAAAGAATATTACCTTAGATGCTTTATGGTGCATATTTGGTCCATACTCTCAGTATGTCCAGTCTAAAGTTTAAAAATTAGCATTCTGGTTTGGCATTTCAGATATGCTTGCTGCCCTGTACTTATGACTGATGTGATGACAGTGGAGATTAAAACATGAAATTACTGTCTTTGGGCTTGCCCTTGTATATTTAGCCAATGGATTTCAGTCTGCCTGGAAGCAATCCCTAGCAGTCAACTAGATCTCTAGGACTTCCTTTCTCCTATTCATAATTCCTGGAATTTAATCAAACCAGTTCAGAATATGGAGTATAATAAATCATATGATATACACCATAGTTTGTTATCATTGTACCAAAAAATGGAAGAACTTGGTGAATTGGAATTTATTATAAAGCAAAGCATAGCCCACTGTTATTACATTTCTAAAATCAAGGGGTTGACTCTATAGCATAAAATATATAAAACATACTATAATTTAAATATATAAAAGTCAGTTCTACTCTGGCCAGGACTTCCTTGTTAAATTTAATTTTCTATTATGCAAAAGATCTCAAGTGAGACAAAGAACAAAAAAAAGTATGTTTTGATTAAATTGTAAAAGTTTTCAGAAAGGCCAAAGAACGTTACAGATTAATAGAAAATGCAGCATTCAAATTATTTTTGTTCAGAATACATACAGTACAATTGTCCCAAAGATGCTTTTTTTCAGGAGGCAACTGGAATTTCTTGCTTTTTCTTTGCCCCTTTGGGACGACCATGAGCTGGATGACCGAGAATCTCTACAGACCTTTAACTATACAATTTGGGATGAACACCCTTTGAATGGTGTTGGATTTGGAATGGATTTCCAGAGGGAAAATTGCAGACTACTGGAACTAGGAGCACTACTCAGGTGACCCTAGGACACGGGTGGGCAATTATGGCTCCTTCATGACTCGTGGACTTCAACTCCCAGAATTCTTCAGCCAGCCTGGCTCAGGAATTCTGGGAGTT
>JAEANM010021481.1:0-11840 GCA_017656035.1 Myanophis thanlyinensis
CCCCAGCCAATGGGAAGCGCCGCTCCAGGAACCAATCCTCTCTTAGCTGGCTTCTCGCGCATGCGCAGTATACAACATATACATATATGACTTTAAATGTTTAGTAAATGTTATTGTGATATTAAATCATTATTCCTTATAATAAATTCATTATATGTGATAAATAAAAAGTAAATATATAGTTACATAAAATCAACATAAAATGCAATCATACACAATGATAAAAAGGAAGATCAGTGATTTCCTGCACTTTCTACTTTATCATGTAACAATATCATACCTGGAAACTATCAAATAGATTTTTGCTATTGTCACATAATTCTATTCTAATAATGAAATTCTTATATAAAGTTCAGAGAACTTAGAAAGCTTGTATTAAGGGGAATTGTAATATGACAGGTACAGCAGGCAGTACAGGAAAATGAGGGCTAATTCTATTCCACCTTTGAACACAGGACTTGCACTGAGTTGAATGTTATTTTGTAAAATAGGAAATTTGATTTAAATATTTATTTCTAATAATAATTCTGACCACTACAGTAAGTGTAGTGTAAATAGTTCCAAAGTTTTTACAGACTTTTAAAGATGGTAAAGATTGAAATTATGCTTTAATAGATAAATCAGCCTACTCTTTCATTATTTATTTTTCTGTACATTCAGAAAAAAAGATCAAAAAGACATTTCAGAGGTTGCATTTTCAGTGCTATTAAGAATCTTCTAAAATGAAAGAGAGAGCCAATTTGGTGGAGTGTTAAGGCATCAGACTGGAAACTGGGGACCACGTGTTCTAGTCCTGCTGTAGGCACAAAGCTAGCTGAGTTTTGGACCAATCACTGACTCTCAGCCCTAGGAAGAAGGCAATGGCAAACTACTTCTGAAATTGTTCTAGACATTCACTAGGAATCTATAGTGACTTGAAGGCATTAAAATGAAATACAATAAAATAATAAGACCAGATAAGATAATGAAATAAAATAGGAGACAAAATAAGATAGACTAGACCAGAAGTCCCCAACCTGTGGGCTGCATCCACTAGTGGGCAGTGAGAGGATTGCAACCAGGCCATGGAAATGATTAGCAAGCACATGCATGCCACTTGCACAAATGGAACTGCATGAGCATGGGCTTATCAGCTACTCACGTGGAACCATCCTCTTCCCCTGCCCCATCCACAAGCCTGAAACATTGAGAAACTCTAGACTAGACTACACTAGACTAGAAGAAGGAGATGGAATTTTGGTGAGAAAAGATCTTCTAAGGCATCCTGATTGATCCAATCTTTCTCCAATGAGACTTCTCCAAGGAGGCAATATTATTTAATCAAACTATTCAAGGAACATTTATATTTATTTCTTTCAATTGGCTTCAATAGACCCTGTTATAATCTCAGTACATTGATTGCTTAGTAAAATAATAAAACAGTTTTGGTGAAATTTAAGGACATGAAAAGTAGTAGCTATGATTTCTTTTTGTATGTATGTACAGTTTAGGGGACGACAGAGAATGAGATGGCTGGATGGAGTCATTAAGACAGTCAGCATGAGTTTAAATAGAATCCAGTAGAGGACAGGAAGGCCTGGGGGAACGTGTCCATGGGGTCATGATGGGTCAGACACAACTTCGCGACTAACAACAACATTTTTAAACAAGATAAAAACTAATACAAACTAATGTAAAGAAGGAAAAAGAAATCAAGGAAAAAGCAAAAAGTGCAAGATTTTTTTTAAAAAAATAGAAAATAAAGTAAACAGACATAAAGAAATGCCTTTAGATATTTTCCCATCAGTTAGAAGTAAAAATATATTTTAACCTCTCTATCATCTACCTCATTGTGTTATTTTTGTACTTTATCTTGTTCTTATCATAATAATGAAAGCATAAATCACAAGTTCATTTTTTTCATTTTTACTCAAAAAGTCCATAAGAGATTTCCAGTCACCAATTAATGTAAATAATGTCATTTCAGCAAAATTGGTCAACTTCACTAACCATTCCTCCATAGTAAATAGTGTCAAATCATTCCATCTCTGTGTATATAATAATTTTGCTGCAATAATCATATACTGAAATAATATTTCATGTTTTCCCCTATTAGTTATAAAAAATATCTGATTTCAATTGAATATTACTCTTTAAAATTCTCTGGAGCAGTGTGATAGCCTAGTGGTAAAGATACTCGTCTCTCACTTGAAAAGTTGTGAATTCAATCTTAGGTAGTGGCAGATGTGTCTCCCTTAGGCACAAAGAAAAAATATATGTTGCAAAGTCTTGTAGACATCAGCCAGTGATCTCTTTGTTGTAGCTTCAACAGAGAATTGTGAAGCTTTGAAAACAAAGTTATATTTACTATTTATAAATATATTTATATTATATTTATAATGTTTAGAAAGTCTGTGAGAACCTTAGACTCTTTTAACCTTGAAGAATTATAAACAGATTGGGCAGCCTGAACTTGGAAACAAGCTTGGTTTTGTTTTGGCTTTGTTTTAATGTAAAAGCTGCTTGATCTGCCAAATACTTTGGATAAACATAGTGGGGTTTGGTGGGCCTTGGTGGATTACAAATGTCAACTGTTAAAGGAAGAAGAAATAGTAGCTCTCTGAAGAAACACAAAGAAGAAAGGAAGATACTGAAGTAACACCCATAATTATTTACATTGGATGTATAGAGACTGTGAAAATACTGTCTTCGTACTATGGAGGATTATAAGCAGGCTCAATAGGGTGAATTCAGGAAATAGCTTGAATTTGTTTTGAATCTAAGTGGATAACGCTTTGATTTGCAAGGTATTTTGGGTTATAATAATCTGGAGACTTGGTAGCCCCTTGTGAATTATAAACTTAAACTGCCAAAGGAAGAAGAAAATACAATTGTCTCTAAAGATTCTTTAGGTTGTTGACAGACCATCTGATGGACTAATTAATTCTTTGAATGATAGAGATAAATGGCTATGAAGTTGGGTAACTGGGAAAAGTGGTTAAATCCTTTGAGTGATATACTATATTAGAAAAACTTAAGGAGTTGTTAGAAATTTTAGCATTTTCCATTGTCCTTTCAAACTATCTTATTTTCCTTTTCCTACAGATTGAAATGATGAGTGCCTCAAATTTCACCATGATTGGAAGGAAAGCTTCATGTACACCAACATCAGTTGCGTCTAGTCCATCTAACCAAAGATAAATAGAGAGCATATTAAACCCAGATAAATCAAATTCTTTTCAGAAAGATATGCAAGCAATGGAAACCAAGAAGTCATGGGAAAAAAACCACGGTGAGCTAAAAAGTGAAATGAGTGAGATGAAGTGGGTGATATGCAAGATGGACAAAAAAAGGGAACTTTCAGCAAATGATAGCAAAAAATGAACTGAGGATTTTAAAAAATGGAACAAAAATAAGAACAAGTAGAGAAAAATAGTTGATGAAATAAATCAAAGATTATCACAATCTAGCAAGGATCTTGAGAAAACAGTAATTTTGCTTGAAATGGAAAATGCAGCTTATTTGGTGAGATTCCAGAACATCGAATAAGAAAAAGGGAAAAACCTGCTGGACCTAATGACAGAGCTGTTGGCTGAGATCTTATAGAAAAATAAGCAAGAGGTGCAGGGAGAAATAGTTGAAATCTTTAGAATTCATACAAACTACTCAAAAAGATACAGACTTCCATGAGATTTACAAAAAAGACATTAAGAGATGAAGTACTTAATAAGAAATGAACCATTGAAATATAAAGAAAGAAATTGTGATTTTGAAGCAGTTTCTCAGAAGTGTAAGAGATCTGAGGAGACAATTTTGGACAGGAAAACTGATTAAACACAACGTAAACTTTAGTGGTTGGTATCAGAGGGAATCCTAGTTACTTGGCAGAATAACAGACACAAACTGGACACATTAAACAAAGCATATGATTTTTATGACCACCATTTTTCTGCAAATGAAAAGCAGGAAAGTAGAGAAGAAATAGAAAATAAAAGACAGAAAGAACTACCAAGAGAGGAAAAGGCTAAACAATGAGAAGAGAGCGAAACTGAGAAAAAGGAACGAGTAGTACAAGAAGAGCAATAAGATCAACTTATTGCTTAATAAGATCAACAAGAAGAAAAATAAGATCAACTAGGAGAATAAAACCTATATACAAATGAAATGATGGAAGAAGAAGTAAAGATGTTATTAATTAACATGAATGGACTGAATTCCCCTATGACAGTGGTGGTGAACCTTTTACTTACTGAATGCTGAAAAGTATGCTCTTTGTGCATGCCATCTGCACTTGTGTGTGGCTCCTCCATGTGCACTGCATGTGCAACTGCACAATCTGTAATCTGCATCCAACTCCCACCTTCCCAACTACCCTTAACTATTTTTCTAACCCCCACTCTCCCTTCCTACCTAACTTACCCGCAGTTGCGTAAGCATTTCACTGCATATCATACCATGTATGACTGTGTATGTGACCAATAAATTTGAAATTGAATTGAATATGCTCTTTGCGCATGCCATCTGCACTTGTGTGTGGCTCCTCCATGTGCACTGCATGTGCAACTGCACAATCTGCACATGCATGAGGCTTTTTCATGTTCAATGCATTCACAATGCACGCAAACACACATGCACACATGGGCAATTGCATGTGCATGCATAGGAGAGCTCCGAAGACCAGCTGGATTTCCTGCTGCAATTGCGTGCATGCACAGCAGAGGCCTGAAGACCAGCTGGGTTTCTGCAATTGTGCATGCATGCATATGCAATCGCATGTGCATGCTCAGCTGGAGGTAAGTTGGCCGACAGCTTGTGTGCCCAGCAAGATGGTTCTGCATGCCACCTGTGCCACCTGTGCCATAGGTGCGCCATCACGGCCCTATGAAAAGGAAGAAAACATTTACAAAATTACAAAAACTAGATTTAATTTGTCTTTAAGAAGTGCATATTAAAAAGCAACATAGTAAAGTATTTGAATACCCCAAAATTGAGAATCTGTATGTTGCACTAGCACAACAAAAGAAAAGTCTCTATACATTAAAGAAACAGTAAAAGCTAGCCAAGTATATTCAGATGAAGAAGGGAGAATACTAATGGTAGAGGTTGTAATAAACCAGAAACAGACAGCAATATATGCTCCAAACAATAAATAAGAACAATTTTATAAAAAAACTTCATAAGAAGATAACTGAAATGGACTATGAAAACATATGTATGACAGAAGATTTTATTATAAGTTTTTTATTTTTTCTTTATATAAATTAATTTACATCATCTATCAAATTGCGAGCTGCTTGGATGTACAAACGTATTTTCTTTTACTGGAATCACCTGCATATCCCCCACTGTTACTTATCCCTCTTCTTCCTTCTCTTCCTTCCCCATCCCTTTCCATAACCTCTTTCTTTCCAAACGTCCCAAGTTACAATATAAGCCTACCATCTTCACACCATTCTTTGTTTATGTTGAATTTCTGTCTCATGTTTCACTTAATGATGGATTCGGTTTATGACAGGTCATTTAAAAAACTGTTGCAAGTCGAGCACTACCTGTAAATGGAGCATGGCTGCTGAGGAATTCTAGGAGTCGAAGTCCACACATCTTAAAGTTACCAAGGTTGAGAAACAATGATATGGAGACATAACTTTCATTTTATTCCAACATCTTCTATCCCTTTAGACTAATCCTTGTTTTAAATTGGGGGACATGAAGTCTTATATACCAAGAAGGTGCCGGATTAGATAAGGCTTCAATAAGCCAGCATTTCTGGAAGGAGAGAGAGAGAGACATAGAGAGAGATGGATTGATCCTACAACATTTCACTTTTCAGGATTCTCTCTCTCTCTCTCTCTCTCATTCTTCTTTTAGGTAGCTCTGATAGTTACTGTTGAATTGAAGAGTGGCTGAATGGAATTATATAAAGAACAAAAATCTGAATAGATTCTTCATATGCATAGAGATGCCAGTTTCCCCCAAATTCACAATCTGAACTAAATCATATGCATGGAAGATAAATGCTTTTCACTATTTAGTCTTGAAATTTCTGACTGAGAAATAGATTGTCTCTGCTCAAGAAATGTATTATCTAAATTTATGAGGTGGATGGACAAATAAGAAAACAAGAAGATGGAAAACAAACCTGGGCTGAGTTAAAAATAATGTCCAAGGAACTGGATAATACCCTAATCATCAGTTCAATCTCCTCTAGAACTAATTGCCAGTAAGTTTGTATTTATGACAGAAATGTATTTTCTGTTATGTATCAAAAAAAAAGAAAAAAGCTAATTAGGTTTCAAGCCTATGTAAACAAGATGCCTCACAACAAATCTTCAGCTGATTGATAGATACATAGTGATTCTTTTAGCATCCCACAAATATTTCCAAATATTTCCAAATCTTCTATAGTACATTCATATTAACATTCACTTCATCAGGATATGAGAAGGAGGGAGGGAAAGAGAGAAAAACCAAAACACTAGCTGGACAGAAAACAGAATAATTGCATAGCAATTATATATCCAAGAAATGCTTGGAAATGGGAAATATTTCTGAACAAAAACCATGCCTGGTTGATATTTAAATAAACTTGGCTACTCCCATTTATACATATTAATCATGATTTTCTTCGTTTAGGAAGCTCTGAGTTGTACAGAACTGGAAAGATTGCACCATTTTTTTTCTTTCAATGGGGAAGGGAGTCCTCAGAAAGGATCACCAGGCAATTAAATTTTGGGTGGATCTCTAAAGCTACAATTCGAGGCGGGGGAAGATGAATTGCAGTGCTTAGCACAGAAAGAGCGTTCAGAACTTCTCTTGCTCTCTCAGTAAATTTTCTGAGCTTCCCTGAAAAAATTATTCCCATTGTAAAAATATACTGATCTCTCCTTCCCACCTTAAATATCATCCCCTGGGATAGCTTAACGTTCAGAACTACTCTGGCTCTCTGGGTAAATTTTGTGAGCTTCCTTATCTCTCCTTCAAAATACATCATTTCGGCCCCTGGGATAACAATTAGCCTGCTCTGCCATATCTGAGGAGAGGGAGATTCCTTTCAATTTCCTTTGCTGCCACCAGTGCTGTGCTGCCTCTCTCCGCCTAACACAGCATGCCAGACATTCCCAGTCTCGAAGAAAGCCTGGCACACTTCTCTTCTTTTCTCTTCTCCTCTCCTCTCCTCCCGTACCCTCTTTCCTTTCCTTTCCTTTCCTTTTCTTTTCACCTCCTGCCGCCCTCTCTCCCTCCTCTCTTCCTTGTCAGCTTGGGTGGGGCACAGGAGGGGCCAGCCAGAAATTTAAATAAGTTTTCCTGAGGTGCGCTGAAACACCTGAATCCCACCACTAGACATAGGGTTAGGCAAAGCGCGCAAGCATCAAACCAATAGTGAAGCCGGTTCAATTGTACCACTGAGAGTCAGCATATTGACTCCAACAGTTTGGGCCTTCATTTTTCCTACCTCGTAAGGATGGAAGGCTGAGTCAACCTTGAACTTGGTGGGATTTGAACTGACAAACTGCAGGCAGCTGACTGTCAGCAGAAGCAACCTGCAGTACTGCACTCTAACCACTGTGCTACTGAGGTGCTGAGTTTCCAGTTGGTTACAGATTCCTAGTGAATGTTTTTTTATAAATTTTTAAGTCAATCTGTCTATATGAAATTATCTTTAAATAGAACAATAGTAGTGTGCCAAAGTTAACATTTTGACAGTTCTTATTCAGCAGAACATTGACAATAATTTCTATGAAAGGTTAAAGAGAATTTTGAAAGGAGTGAAGTGTTCTACAAAGAGCTTTAAATAAATTTTGGCATGAATAACATCTAATGTGCATCTATAGGATCCCATGAAGAAAAGTTATTTTACATCTAATGTGTAGTATTTAAGTTGTATGCTGCTTAAAATATTATTTTTTATTAAAATTACCCAGAAAAATCATATAAATAGATGATCATATATTACAGATGCAAACTATGCCTTGGGACAGTTACTAATTTAGTTAACTGAGAAATAAACTTTCTCATTTGCTTTCCCAATTCAAATTCTTCAAATTGATCTTGCTTCATGTATGTTACTTTGAACTTTGCAGAGGACCCTATTGCAGTAGCTATTGCAAAGGAGAAATTAAAACCTTAGGAATAGTCATTTTTGAACCTTAGTAGATTTTGTTCTAATATATTATGGTTCATTGCACAGTCAGCCAGATATTTACATTAGATTTGGCATTTTTATCTACCTATCAAGTCCTTACCAAGAACCAGAGATAGGCAAACACAGTTGTTTGATGGTATTAAAAATATCATTGCAGAATGCAAGCTGTTTTAAATAAGCTGTCTTTTGCAATTGACTGATCTTGATTTGCCAACACAATGTCAATTGTGTTCAAGATGTTATGAGTGAAATATTTAAATGATCTGGATAATTTTAATTAAAAAGTAAATTAATAACTAAAGATATGATGCCAATCTTTATGTATTTAAAGGGTTGTCATATGGAAGAGGAAGTGGATTAACTTTTAATTAATAAAAGGGCAGAATCAAATCAATTCAGTACAAACTACAAAGAGGTAGCTAGGATAGAAATCAAGATTATTCTTCTTTGTAAACCAGTGCAACAAATTGCCACTCGTAATATTGAGCTCTTCTCTGAAGTTATTTAAAAAGAATTGAGTGGTCATCTATCAGTATACTGGACCAATAATGAGCAGAGATTTCAACTACATAACTTCTCTAAAATTCAATTCAGGTTTATGATTCTGTGATTGCAGCCTTTTCAGTATCTAATATTTCTATATTAATGAAAAACCTGACAACCATTCAAAGTAGACTAGACAGGAGATTAAAACCATCAGTTCTAATATTACTTTTATTGTAAGATTACAAAAGAATCTTGCAAATTGGAAATATTCCTTCCCATCATCTGCTTTATGTTCCAAGGAATTAGGGAGGATCTCTTCTGAGAGGCCTTTTCCATCCCCATCCCCATTCCTCCTTTGGACACATTTCTCTTATCACTCCATTATATATATTGTGGTTCTACCTTCTGTCTCCTAAGGTTATTCCCACACTCCATTAGAAAACATGAATGGGATCTCTACTAATTTTCATTTTAATACTAAAAAGCCTTTGTAAAATCTGGATTCAAGACAAAACCATATAAAAATATACAGCACCATTTGACATAATTTGTCATTATTTGCACAATAAAATTAAAATCTAATGTAACTTACTTCTTTAATGTATCTATTTATTTTCCCCATGTACAACTTTTCCAAAGCATGTTCTTATATGTATTTTATTTATTTATCCTTTATTTAAATGGAAACTATTATATTTTATTAACGGTGGAGCAGAAACTGTTTAATTCAGTGATGGTGAACCTTTTTAGAGACCGAGTGCTTATACTTTAAGTCTCTCGCGTGGATGTGGCAGAAACCCGAGGAAGGCAGGGCATCAAAACACTGGCAGCTCTGCAAGAGATTTTTTTTTTTCCCCCCGCAAGCTTCTGTTATTGTTTGCAGGGAAACTTCTGCTTCCCTGCACATGATGGCGAGAAATGCCACGGAGGAAAGTGATTAAAAAAATATAGTAATGTGCAGAAATGGACAGATTGACTATGGAAATAAGAGAAAAAGAAATAGGTGAATTTAATAAGAGATGGGAAGCCTTTTATCAATGGTCAGATAACAGAAATAAGAAATAGATAGGAAAATACAACATGGTGGTAAAAAGCTATATAGAGTTAGAGAGAAGATAAAGATATATAGACTATTGAAAAATATTACACTTTTTTGTATGATGTGACATTAAGATATGATTTTATGATTATGATATATTTGGATAAGGCAAATATAGATTGTATGGGATGATATATTTACTCACTCAAGCAGCACAAGAACTGATGGATGATGTAATTGATTTATAAAATGAAAAATAAAAATAATATAATAAAAAAGGGCTTTTTAGTTCCTCTTCACTTTCTGCCTTTCATTAGAGTGATGTCATCTGCATATCTGAGGTGGTTGATAATTCTCCCTGCAATCTTAATTCCAATTTGTGATTTATCTAGCCCCGCCTTTCTCATGATGTGCTCTGCATATAAATTAAACAGGCAGGATGACAGTATGCCCACTCTCCCCTCTATTGTTTATTCTAACCTTGGAGGTGTTAAACCGAAATGTCAGGCAGAAGGATAGAATTGAAGGAATGGAGATCAAAAAGGAAAGGTACAAATTGCAGGCCTTTGCAGATGACTTGGATTTTATTTTAGAGAATCCACAGAAATCTGGACCTAAACTGATAGAGAAAATAGAAGAATATGGAGAAGTGGTTGGTTTGAAAATGAATAGAGAAAAGACCAAATGTTGGTCAAGAACTTAACCACCATACACACACACAAAAAGAATTAGTGGATGAAATGGGCATTCAAATAGTGAAAACAATAAAATATTTAGGAATCCTTTTAATAGCACGATGTGGAACAATTAAGGGAGATAATTATGATAAATTATTACAATCACTTAAAGTAGATATGGAAAAATGGAAACATTTGCAGCTATCATTGATGGGTCGAATAGCTGCTATAAAAATGAATATTTTACCAAGGTTATTGTACCTATTCCAAACTATACCAATAAAACTGGAGAAAAAATATTTTGAAGATTTGAACAAGATGATGCTGAGTTATGTATGGCAGGGGAAGAGAGCTAGAATAAAACTAAAATTACTACAAGATGCAAACAACAGAGGGGGCTTTGGACTACCAGATTTTGAACTGTATTATCAGTCGGTAATGCTTACATGGGTGAAAGAATGGATAGAATTGAGAAATAAGAGGTTATTGATGTTGGAAGGTCATGGACTTACAACTGGGGTGGCATGTGTTTTTATGGTATGGAAAGAATAAGATTCATGGATACTTCCAGAGACATTATGTTAGAAATGTGTTATGGTTAACATGGGAGAAAGTAAGGCAACAGCATTATTAGAAAATCCCGGTTTGGCTATCGACAACAGAAGCATTTACGCACCCAAACCTGGTAGATTTGGGAAACATTATTACATATAAAGATATTTTGAACTTAAGTGGGAAGCTCAAAACAAAACAAGAATTGAATGCACAAGAGATTGATCTGTCTTGGTACACACAGATGCAAAAACATTCTAGATATGTGAAAGATGCAAAACTATGTGGTTTTTATAAAGATTTAACAGAATTAGATCAAATAGTGAGAGGAACAGATGAAAAATTAATAAAGAAGATATGTAACTATTTACTGAGTAGGAAATTGGAGGAAGAACAAGTAAAAGAAACAATGATTACCTGGGCAAGAAATTTTGGTTATACAATCGATTTGGACCTATGCCAAAAATTATGGGACAGAAACTACAAAGCAATGATGTCAACAGCATACAAAGAGAACTTACATAACATGTTTTATAGATGGCATCTCCCACCAGTGAGGTTGGCAAGGATGTTTAAGAACAAATCGGCTAAATGTTGGAAATGTCACCAAACGCCTGGATCGTATTACCATATAGGGTGGACATGCCCAATGGCAAGGAAATTTTGGACAAAAATACATACGTGGCTAGAAAAATGACTAAACAACACATAGAATTGAAACTGGAATTATTTTTATTGGGCATAACACCAGAGAGTTATAGTAAAGAAAATGTTTATTTGATATTACATATATTAACAATGGTGAGAATAGTATTTTTACAAAATTGGAAATTGGAAGAAATGCCAACAGAGGGGAAAGTGATTAAAAAAATATTGGACTGTGCAGAAATGGAAAGATTGACTATGGAAATAATAAACGCTACTGAACCAAAGCTTATTTTACTTTACTTTACTTTACTTTACT
>JAEANM010021482.1:0-11840 GCA_017656035.1 Myanophis thanlyinensis
AGATAAAAAACAAAGTACATAACAGAATTTAAGACCAATATAAAATCATTAAATTTGCTGAGTTTTTTTTTTAAAAAACTACTACTAAAAATTAAATTAATTAAAATTTTATCCAATTAAAATACCCCAAGGTTGCTCTTCTTCTGATTGCTACTGAGTTCCAGGCCAAGTTCTAAGCCAGAGATGGGCAACTGTGGCCTCTTTATGAGCTGTGGACTTCAAATCCCAGAATTCTTCAGCCAGCTATGCTGGCTCAAGAATTCTGGGAATTGAAGTCCACAGGATGTAAAGGGGCCATAGTTGCCCACCTGTGCTCTAAGCCAAGCTCTGTGCAGGAATCATATCACAACCAGCTGCTAACCATAGATTGTGGTCCTAGTAGTTAACCGATAGCTGTCTCAGAATAACAGAGTTGGAAGGCATCCCTGCTCATGCAAGAAACCATTCCAGTCAGTCTTTAAAATCTCCAGTGTTGGAGCACCTACCATTTGCCTGCAACAATTGTTCTTTCTCAGAAGTTGCTTCCACTTCTTCTTTGTCTTCTCCTCCCTTTTCTCCCATGCACCCACACTTTTGTAGAATAAGGACTCTATTCTACATGGGTATTCTTATTCCGACTTTTGCGGAATAAGAATGCCTATGGATGTTGGCACATTCCTAAAAATATCACGATGTGGCTAAATTAGCCAGAGATCTGAAATACATGTGTAGATGCTTATGTGTAATTATCTGAGTAGCGGAATGAATAGAGTAGAGTAGAGTAGAGTAGAGTAGAGGAGAGTAGAGTAGAGTAGAGGAGAGTAGAATTCTTTATTGGCCAAGGGTGATTGGACACACAAGGGCTTTGTCTTCGGTGCATATACTCTCAGTGTACATTAAAGGAAACAGTACATTCATCAGGAATCATAGGATACAACGCAATGATAGTCATGGGGTACAAATAAGCAGTCAAATCATACCAGGAGAAAATAATCAATATAAATCGTAAGGATACAAGCAATGAGTTATAATCATAGTGGGGTGGGTGATGGAATGATGAGAATAATAGTAATGCAAACTTAATAAATAGTTAGACAGTATTGAGGGAATTATTTGTTTAGCAGAATGATGGCGTTTAGGAAAAAGCTGTTCTTGTGTTTAGTTGTTCTTGTGTGCAATGCTCTGTAGCGTCGTTTTGAGATAGGAGTTGAAACAATCCATGTCCAGGATATGAGTGGTCCTTAAATATTTTCCCAACCCTCTTTTTGACTCGTGCAATATACAGGTCCTCGATGGAAGGCAGGTTGGTAGTTATTGTTTTTACTGCAGTTCTGATTATCCTCTGAAGTCTGTATTTGTCTTGTTGGGTTGCAGAACCAAACCGGACAGTTATAGAGGTTCAGATGAACGATTCAATAATTTCTCTGTAGAACAAATGAATGAATGAACCCATGAATGATGAATGAATGAACACATATTTTTCATGTTTTGAGTGCTGTAAACTTTGATGATTCTTTGGGAGAAGACAGGAGTTGAGTTTTGGGGAAGTGAGAATGGGAAATGTTTCTACTGGCTAACCTGCTTTTCCAAAATGCAGACAGTATTTAATTTCATGAGTTTCATTCCCTGATAATATTGTTAGATACATAGCTGCAGCAAACTTTGTATGATAATTTTTGGTGCTTTTTTTGTGATGTGAGATTTCACTTTATCTTCCTTCTTCCACATGTCTCAAATGAGGTTAGGGAAGTTAGGGAACATTAGAGGTTTCCTAGCTATCTGAACAGATTTTATAGGTCTAGTGCTCCAAGTTATTTCATCAGGCCAGAAACAAAATTGAATGCAACAACTGACCTGCTAGAGCTTTCATAAACTAGTGCCCCTCCATCCCTTCCTATAGAAAATACTTAATATATTTTGTTTAGAAATCTCATGCTATTTCATTAAATGTAATATAACATAATTCGAACTGGAAACAATGAAAATAATTTTGTTTTTGCTTGCACGCAATTATATATTGATATTTGTCAGACTACTGTAGCAAATATTTTATGCTATGTAAGAATAACTACATATGCATCTTTGATTTCGTTTTACATTCTGCTCCTATTAGTCACATTCAGATTTGACCCATTATACATATTAAAATGAAGCTGGGGGTGGGGGTTCAATTTGAAACCATAGCAACAAGAAATGATGGTTTGCATGTTTGAATGAATGTGATTATCATTATCTCTAATGATAACTTGTTCGTGCTGGGTAGTGGGAAAGTATTTCATTTCAAATAGTTTTAGAAAGGAACAGGTAAGTTCACCCTGAATTTTTGGTGGGGTTGTTTTGTCATAAGAAATCAAAAACAGATATAATCTCACTTACTAGGTTTTTGGGAGAACCATGTTGGGTTTTGTAAGTGTTCTGTTTCAAAGGAATGATCCAAGCATATTTGTTCTTGCTCCCTTGCCAAGTGGCCCTCTTTATATAGTTAGTTCTTCTGCTGTGTGATGTGATACTGAATTGCTAATTCATGGTGAAACTGCTGAGCAAAGGATGGTCGGGTTTTTTTGCAAGTTCTGTGAGGCATTGGGTTCTCATCTCTTAGAGGGAAAACAGTGAGAAAGTTCAAAGCTTTTTTTGGCATTCAGAACTTCTCAGCTTCAAAGAAACTTCCTTCATTATGAGTTTAATTAAATATTTAAAATACTGTTACAGATACTCTTCAACTTACAATCACATTGAGCCCAAAGATTCTGTTGCTAAGCAAGATATTTGTGAAGTGAATTTTGAACTATTTTATAATGTTCTTGTCATAATTGTTAAGCGAATCACTGCAGTTGTTAAGTTAGTAAAAAAACAGTTTTAAATGCATCTTGCTTTCCCATTGATTTTGCTTGTCAGATCACAAAAGACAATCACATAACCCAGGTCACTCCAACCATCATAAGTATGAATCAGTTTCCAAGTGCCTGAATTTTGATGCTTCAGTGTTCAGAGCTGAAGAAGCTTCTTGGATGAAAAGTGAATCTTCGAAGCAAAACCAGACAATCCGGTAGCTTCATGAAAAAGCACCTTTGGGACAACCATGACTTGGATGTCTGAGAATCTCCATAGACAAGTGTGAAAAACTGTCATAAGTTAATTTTTTTCCATGCCATTGTAACTTTGAATGGTTGCTAAATGAATGTAAGTTGAAGACTACATTTACTGCATTCTCTAATCTCTTGCATCTTCTTTCCCTGACCCCACCCTGCAGTTTGCAGTCTTTCCCAGTCTTCTTTAGTTAGTGTCTCTTCTTCACCTTTCCCCACCTTTCTTTTCCAAATGAATATTCACCTTTCAGGTGGGAGGACATACTACTTGGACAGCATGTATATTGTATCTGGTTTAAGGAGGGGGGAAATGCGAGCTCAATTTCTTCTAAATTGAATAAAAAAGGAAGTATCATTCACTCTTTCTACAGACTGATAATTTTTAAGAGCAAAGAGAAAGGTGTCATGTCATGCTATTGTTTGTATGCTTCTTGCAACAATTGACTAAGTGGTCTTTGCAGAGCTATCTATTTGGCTTTGCTGTCTATGTTTTCTCAATTCTGGCTTTGAATACATTTGTTTCTAAAACTTAGTCTTGTGCAGCCAGAATTAGCCCCTGTGTCTTTTCCCTCAACTTTCCTGCTCTTAGTCAAGACTGGTTGGTATTTGCTTTGCCTGCTAGCTTTTTAGTAGTGGACATGTATATTTTGCCTTGTCAAGTTTCCTTTCTATTCTTCATTTGTAAGTCTTTGTTGTAAGTCAGTTTGGCATCTCTAGAACTCAGTTAGTTTTCATGGTGTGGTAACTTCAATGCATCTTCTTCACTGTCCTTCAGATATTGTTCTGATGCCCTTTTCTCCTTCTTCAAAAGACTGGTAAACATGAAACTTCCCTACCCAGTTATTATTATTATTTTTTTGGTATATAGAATCTGTCAATATCCATTCATAGATGGAAGACATTGTAATTATTTTTCTGGTCTTCCTATCCACCAGGGCTTTTAGTTCTACTTGAGTCCAATCCATTATTCCAGCAGTGTTTATAAGGACAGGAATTGCCCAGGTGTTAATTACCTTGATGGTAGTCCCAAAGGTGGGAGGCAACTGGACTTTCTTGTTTTTTCTTTTGAAGATGTTTTGATTCTCATCCAAGAAGCTTCTTCAGCTCTGGCAGGATATGGGAAATGGAAGGATATCTGCAAGAAATATAAATCCTTCCATTCCCCATTATCCTGTTAGAATTGAAGAAGTTTCTTGGATGAGAAGCTAAATGTCTTTAAAAGAAAAAAAAAGAAATCCCAGTTGCCTTATAAAAGCACTTTTGGGACAACCATGACCTGAATGACTGAGAATCTCTACAGACTTTTTGCCTTGATTGTATTTCCTTCACTGAGTTTGGTGAAGATCTTCTTCACTTTCACAATGTATTTACTTCTAATCTTCCTCCCGACTTCTGTGTGCTTGATGTTGTCAGCTTGAAGGATTCCCAAGTATTTTCAGTGATCATTTTCATTCAGACTTTTATTTCCAAAGGGCATCTTGATTCCTCCAGTTTTCACTATTTTCCCCTGTTGATGGTAAGGGTGACAAATTTGTCCAGTTCAAACTCCATTGCAACACCTTGGCCGTCTCTCTATATAGCATGTGAGTAGCAATTCAATTCTATATGGTGTTTTCCATATAGCTTCAGATCATCCCTGTGAAAGAAATGTGATGTGCCAAATGTTTTTTTTAATATTTGATAGCCCTGGCTTGACTTGTTCAATACTTTTGGCAGAGGAATTAGTGTAGTGTCAAAGAGAAGTGATGATAGCGAGTCTCCTTGAAAGATTCCTCGCTTGATATTAACCTTTCTCAGTCTATCACCTTTGATCAACAGCTGTGTCACTGATGTTTGCAAAAAGCTTCTAATGTTTTACTGACTCCTGTTATTTCTAGGCAGTTGATTATCCAGTCATGTGTCAGGGAATCAAATGTCTTCTTGTAATCAATCCAAACTCCATTCTGCTTGGACTTCTTTCTCCTGTATTTCTCCAAAATCATCTTGTCAATTAGGAGCTGATCTTTTGTTCCTCTAATGTCTGGACAGTTTTCTACTCAAATGAGCATGCTTTTGACTAGATGCTGTTAGGTTGTATCAGCTAACACACCAATTAGCAATTTGAACATTGTTGGTTAGCAAATAATTGACCTGTAGTTGCCTGGTGCTTTTCTCTTTGTTGATTTTTTTCATTATTAGGTAGTTTTGCCAGGTATTATTATTACAATTCATCTCACAGTCAGTCGAATGTTTAGACTGAATTTGGAATTTTATCTAGCTATTGAGTCCTTCCCATGGACTTGGGATAGGCAGATGTTGAAATGTTATGGTTTAATAGGTATAATCACAGGATGTAAGCTGTTCAAGTAAAACTACCTTTTGCAATTGATTGATAGTGAATTGTTAATGCCAATGGTGTTCAAGTGGTGCTCTAATTGTTTTTGGATTGCACCCAAAGCACCTATTACTGTCGGAGTTACCTTTGCTTTCTTTTTTTCATAGTTGTTCTATTTCTAGATGCTGGCCTTTGTATTTTGTTATCTTCCCCAGTTCTTTCTCTTCTATTCTTCTGTTTCAAATACTGCCATGTGCTCTAACCAGACAATTGTCTGGAGTGTTATTTGGCAGGTGCCTGTTTATTTGAATTCTAAAGTACTAAGGTACTTTAGCATCTTCATTTTCTATGACTTTCTATTTATTTTATAGTCCCTCCAATTCTTGCTTGCAGGCAAATGATATTTCTTGCAGATCTTCCAATGTACCATTGTTGCACTTTGTTGTGCTTTTGTTTGTAGACAGTTGGTGCAGTTTTCTTGCAGCAGCTGACCAGATGATGCACTGCTTTCTTCAGCTTCTTCAGATTCAGATTTTTTTTTATTTGTCACATACATGATACTTTTTTGCAGAGGTTGCATTTGCTATCCATAACTGTCTTCTCAATTCTGGCTTTCTATGCATTTATACTTAAGGCTGTGTTAGATCATCTTTCTTCAACATTCCTGTATTTAGCCACTGACACATAGTCTTATTATTTGCTTTTCCGTCTATATCTTAATATATTACCATGTAATGCTTTTCCTCCCTATGCCTCTTTTCTGTTCTTAATTTGGTCTTTCTTGTAGACTAGTTTAACTCTCCAGCACAATAGACTTATTATTATTATTTGTGGGAAACCCACCAAAGAAGAAAACAGTTGTGTCTTCTTCTATGTCTTAAATGTAATAAACAGAGGCAGTACTAGTGAATGAATAAGCCCATACTACCTCAATTTGATGCCCTAAGGGTATACTAGTAATGGCTGGGGAAGGCTGAATTATGCTCCCCCTCGCTTCATGTATTCACTTTCATTTGGTTTCATTTTTTTTTTGTTTTCCATGTATGAGCTTCATTTTTTTTCCAGTCCATGCAATCTTCTTCTGTTTTACTCTTTTCTCCATACTTCTGTCAAAAAACCCATCCTGATGAACAATTTCTGGTATATTCCATGCTACTGTTCTCTCGTCAATGATGGCTGCTTTGCCTGCAAAAGAGAAATTCTGTCATTTTTAAAAATCCATGTAGGTACCAACTTCTGATAAAACCATGAAGCCTAAATAATGCATAAGCCCCAGAGAGCACACAATGCCCTATCTACCTTGCCAATCCTCTGGTCTCTTTCTAAATCAATACTGTGTACTGCTGTGATGGTTCACAGCATGATATGCATTTGGCATACTGAAGCAGTTAAACTTGCTTTATAGTAGCACAAGCTGCAGCACAGGTTTTTTTTAAAGGAAACTTTTCCTCAAATATATCAAATATATATTTATATTACTGCCATTGAAAAGGTCAGTGATGATCACTTCTTCTTTGTAACACAGACAATGGCATGATATAGTCTGTGTGGCAGATATAAAAATGGGGTGGGGAAGGGGAGCAATTTAATCTACAGTTGCATTTCATCACTGTGAAAGATCTCATTATGTAATTATTATTTGAATCTAGGATTGGTTCTTATTAACCCTTCACATTTATTCCCTGACCCTTGTAGTGCTAATTGTTGCATTTGATATAAATGAGAAATTAGGGAAATAAATTACAGGAAAAGGCATCATTTTCAGTTGGACATGGAACAAGATCATATGCTAATCATAGCATGGGGGTGTAGAGTACAATGGGAGAATATGGTATATATAGGTGTGACTTTGTCCTTGTTGTTCCTAATGTCTTCACTGACAATGAGATGGAAATCTGTGCTGCCACTTAGTACCTGATTTTTTTAACCATACAGTAGCTTCTTCAGGCAAACAGTTTGTGACTAAGTGACTATGGTCAGATTGTGATACCATTTCAGTCATGTGCAAAACTATTTAGGCTCAGCACATGAATTTTATATTTCGACTCTGAAATACATGCTTGTCTCTTGTTTTATACCATACCGAGTTTATTTTCATGGGCTCTTCCTACACCAGCCAAATAGAGCTGGCATAATTAGGTTACAATATAAATTGATACAGTTCATTTAAAGCTTGCCAAATTTTAAGTTCAAAAGAATCCACAGAGCAGCTGAAAATAGCTACTGTCAATAAAACCACATTCTAATGATAAAACATTTCATTCTACATTTCACAGTGACAGACCAGTACAGAAAAAAATCATTGAATGCAGCAAATAAATTGTTAGAAAATATGGAATATTATAAGCATATAGTAAGCAATTAGAGAATTCACTTTCATACCTCAGAGTCTTTTCTTTTTACCATGGTGCAAGAGTGAACCTTATCTTGGTGAAAACTTTTCCAGGCATTGGGGAACCATCAATAGAGAAAACTCATGGCAAGAAAGATAGAAATATCCATGCCTTTGGGCAGAATACATCTAATTGTCTTCTAGAAGGTTGCGGTTACATGCAGTAAAGTGTAATTCCACCAAAGTCACATGTGTGATGTTTTGATACAAATTCTGCTGTGGAATCAGAGAAGTCTCCATTTTCACTTATGATGCATCCAGCATCAGTTTCCTCCTTTGCTGACTTGCTGAACAGATGTAAAATGTTATGTTCTCCATTGTGCTGAGCAGAGAATCCAAGAATGGGTTAACTCTGCTTTTGTTGCTGAGAGACTGAGTCAATCAAATTTGTGGACACACTTCTCTCCTGGTTTCCTTCCCAGTTTTTGACTCAGTCTAGTTGCAAAGAGATGCATGATTGAGCTCCAAAAGCAATTGTTAATATCTACTTGGATTTTCTGGTCTAACAGCAAGACAACAAAAGTAAGGAAATCATTTTTGGTGAGAATGCATTCACTGGCTACCCACTTTGTCCTGCAAAGCTGCAATGCCCCAGGATCTCTTTCTGAATTGTCAGAAAGGCAGCATGGTGAGCAGGGAGAAATGATTTTGTCTGAACACAGTCCATGCTTGAATTGTCTCTGTCTTACTTATACTGAGTGTCTGCTGACTACCCGCCTTGCTAGTGAGACTGCAGCATGCCAAGGAGGGTCCCAGAGATCTGGATCACCCTGTGGGGCCTTGCTTTTCAATTGGCTCTGCCAATAAAGCCTCTGGTGCTCAATTTTCTGCTGCCTTGATTCCAGCTGCCTGCTGGCTGTCCAGCTTGCCGGTGGGACCGCAATAGACTGAAGATGCTTCTGGGAGCCGGATTAGCCTGTGTGGCACTGCTGGCATTACTGCTTTGTTCAGAATGCTACCCTTACTTGATCCCTGTGGATCTGTGACTGCTTGCCTGGCTGTTTGCATCAGTGGCAGAACCAGCACCATTTTGAGAACCTATTTGACAATCTTCCAAATGGAGAAGCCTAGCCATCACTGGCAGCCACCAGAGTCATTGACTAGGGGACTCTGTGTCACACTCTTAGATTAATATTAATACAAGCCCAAAGGTGGGCTTGGGCTGGAGTCACTGCCAGGGATTCCTGCACATATTCCATTGAAACCACATCAGCAAGGCAGCAATAATAGTCATAGAACTCCCTACAGGGAGATTGCATTGCAAAGACCATAGAGCATTGGGGACAGGCAACAAAGTCAGGGACCCCCTGCATCAGACCAGTCCCACAGGAAACAAACAGCACTTCCCAATCTTCAGCCAAGACTGCCTCAGACAATATCAGGACAAAAGCCCTTCATTCTAGGATTTCTTCCAAAACAGAGGATAAAATGGTACATCGCCAAAAAGCCTTAGAAAAGGCATTCTCCAAGATGGAGAGAAAGAGACAATCTCCTCAGAAGGAGATCTGTTCCCTTCCTGAAATTCCAAAGGATAGATTTGAGGCTGCACAGACCAGAAGACAGAGACTCTATCACCAGAGGGCACCAGAGAGCAATCTCAGACTCTATTCTGCCCAGAGACTAGCAGACTATTCTTTTCCCCAGCAGCAGCACAGGGACAAGGGGAATTATCCCATGCTTCCTCTTCTGTATCAGATGCTACCTTTACCCCCACAGACCATAGCCCACTTAGGTGGAGCATCAGCAGGTTCAGAGCCAGCCATAGGAACCCAGGACCCAAGTGATATTTTATTTTTGGCACTAGTCACAGAAAGCAAGGAGATTCTCTCTCCACAATTGTTTTTAGAAGTCCTCAAAAACAATGGACAAAACCTGGATTACATTCTGCCTCCAGTACAACAGATAGACAATTCTACAATGTAGCATTGGGCCTTTTGGATGTCCTACAGCTGCCAGATGAAGTGGTAGCAACCTTAATATCATCCCCCTTGATAATGGGGAATGGGGCAGAAGGCCTCAAATTGGAGGATAAGAGAGTGGAACTTATGCTCCAGAAGAATTATCTGGCTGCGATTTGGATGGTTAGGGTTAGCTTCATTCTTTAATAAATCCACTCTCCTCTGGCTTCGTCAGCTGCAGGATAGAGTTTCCCCAGATGACACTAGGTTGCAGAAGACATCAACAAAATCTTAGCTGTAACTGAGTTCTCTGCGGATGCCACAGTCATATGCAGTCAAATTCATGTCCAGGGTGATGGCATCATACATGGCATTCCATCACCTATTATGGCTTTGCCATTGGCAGGCCAACATGAGGTTGAAGTGAAGGCTGGCATAAGCCCCTTTCCATGGTATGAAACTTTCATGGAAACCTTGGACCCACTACTTGTAGAAAACAGGGACAAAAAGAAGGTTTCCTCTTCAGGGTACAGGAGAGCTGATCACTGCCACACCACTTACCACTGCAGACCTGCAGGCCTTTCTTTCATCCATTAGAGGTAAGGCTTGACACTCCACAGAGGACATTCTACCAACACCTGGAATGTCTGCAGGGCCATTTGGGATTCAGACACAGGGCTAGACACCTTTTTCAAACTAAACAGCCATTTCATGGAGCAGGAGGTCACCCTGTCTGGCACTCAAAATGACTCTGCTCAAACCTCCCATTGGAGGTTAACTAGGCCTGTTTTTAAGCCAGGAGGCAACCATATCAGACAATTGGGTCATAAGCACAGTCAGAGTAGGCCTAGCATTGGAGTTTCTCTCCATTCCCCCAAGGTCCTTCGTCCATTGTCCAGTAACAGCAGACCCCACCAGAAGAGGTCTCATGGAAGAGACAATCCAACATTTACTGGACATCAAAGCCATAGACCAAGTCCCCAGGGACCAACAGGGTCAGGGGTTCTACTCCATCCTGTTTGTGGTGCCGAGCACCTTGGGGCGTGGTGGATGGCAATTCTAGATTTTAAAAGTTTCAAGGTGCACCTCCAATACAAACGATTCAAGATACATTCTCTGCAATCCATCTTGGAAGGCATCAGGAAGGGCAACTTCCTGACATCCATTGATTTGATGGAGGCATATCTACACATCCTAATTCTTCCAGCCCACAGACAGTATCTCAGATTCTACTATTCTACTATGCAGGGCAACATCTACAACCCTGCCATTTGGACTTTCTTCAGCTCCCAGAGCCTCTGTTAGTGGCACTGGTGATGCATCTCAGAGCCATACCAGTCAGGATATAATGTTACTTGGATGACATTCTTATCCAATCCTCATTCCATACACACTGAAGGATCTTCAGGTAATGATTAAGATGCTCCAGGCTCATGGGTTCTTGATAAATTTTGAGAAGAGTCACCTGACCCCAACTACCCATCTCCAACATCTGGGCATGGTTATAGACACAATGTCAGGTCAAGTTTTGCTCTCCAGGGACCAACAAGACAGCCTAAAAGGTCTGATAAACCAAATCAGAGCGGATCCTATGGTGTCCTTGGCATGTCTGTCACAACTACTTGGCAAGATGATATCTTGCATAGCCATAGTGCCATGGGCACAACTTCATGCATGGACCCTACAATGGTTCTTTCCTCCATACCAACGGGCAGGTTGCAGTGATGCACAAACCAAAGTCCACGTCTCACCATAGGTGTTTCAATTGCTCCAGTGGTGGATATCAGAGGCAATAAAGAGGAGTTGTTCCTTCAAGGAACCACACATCTGATCATAACTTCAGACACAAGCCTCTCAGGTTGAAGAGCCCACCACAGTACATAGCTGACATAGAGACAGTGGACACATGCAGATTTAGTTCAAAACATAAAGTGGCTGGAACTGAGGGCACTTTACCTAGCCCTATGACAGTTCCAAGACACAATTGAGGGACACAGTGTCCTAATTATGATGGACAATATGGCTGCCAAGGCTCACATAAACAAACAAGGGGGTACCCAATCCAGGAGGTACCCAATGGGGTACCCAATCCAATCATGAAGGAGGCACAGTTACTGGGCATCTGGGCAGAGAAACATCTTATCTCCATCAATTAATTTTAATTTTAATTT
>JAEANM010021483.1:0-11840 GCA_017656035.1 Myanophis thanlyinensis
CTGAGCACCTTTGGTGGTAGTCTGAAGTCCCTCAGATGTCTGAGGTGAAAGAGACGTTGTCAGGCTTTTTTTTACCATGGTGTTGATGTGGAAGGTCCATGATAAGTTTTTCGAGATGTGCACAATTGTTGACTCTTGTGGTAAAACCCTTTTACTCTGTACAGGAGCAGTGCTTCAAAGGCTGTTCGGTGGATGGGAAGGAAAGTATGAACAGATCATGAGTTATCTGGAGAAATAAGCAGCTTCATGGGATTTTTTTATAATTTATTAGTGGGAAATAATTGAAAACAAAAATTCTTGGAGTATTAATTTTACTGTAGGTATTTGACAATGGCAAAACTGGGGCATTAAGAAAATGAAGAAATTTCTGTGATGACTTTTAAAGAAATGGATTAATTTCAGAAACAAATCCTAGCTATTTCATATATTAAGAACATAGTCAATATCTAAATAGGGAGGCAAGGATTGGGAAATTCATATATTAAGTTTATTAAAGAATGATGATGATGATGATGATGAAATAAGGCTCTTTTAATTCACTCATATAGATTTTCCTCTTCACATCTCTCTATAAAGAAAATTCATTGAAGATATTTCTAAGTGGACCTAGCAAAAATACTAGTACTGTATATTTTATGTTAGAAAGCCTTGATAGAAAAGTGCTTGAAGTTCAAAGGGCATTTGTCTCGTTGCTTGCAGATTCATTTAAGTACTAATCTTGCTTTACCTTTAACTGGGACAGAGAATCATACAAATGATTTGAGATAAAATGAAAATAATGGATCTAGCTTGGTACTGAAGGCAGTAGTTACACTGCATACACATCAACAGGCAGTGAGCATTATTCTATGCTAATGCAAGTCTGATGGATCAGTTTTCGCTTTTAGCCTAAAGGACCATTAAGCATTGGAAGCTGGGTCAAACTGATACAGTAAGGTAAATATACTCCAATGGCTGGCAACAGTTGTTAAGGAGTAATTCAGTATGTAAGACTAATATTGCTTAAAATTTTTGAAATGAGGACAGATCAGAGAAAAGATATGTTTTGTTTAGAAAATGTTTTGATTTGTAGAACATAATTAAATGAAAAATAAAACAAACTATCAAAGCAGTAATGCTGGATGCTGCTACATATTTTCATTGTTCCCAAATATTAAATCACTGTAAAATGGATCCCGTAAAATGTAAATAATTGGCTCTAGCAGAATAATACATAACCGAGTGATACCATACATAGCATCTCGCCAGAAATTAAATATTATGGATACTAAGGTTATTTAATGGCCTTGAGAGTACAAAAGTATAATAGGAAAATAAAAAGTCATACTATGGAGTCAACTTTGAAAAATACAACATCATATAAGCTTTGAAGTGGTTTTCTAGGTATTGTCTTGATACTCTCATGCAATGAATTTGCATCCTTTTGTTGTTCTTTATATGCACCTACTCATTAAAGACATCCAGAGTTGTAGAGACATTTACATGGCCCTTAGTGGAGAGCTCTTCAAACATTCTAATGCACACATGGAGATCCTGTGTGTGGTAGTTTCTTCATTTATTCCAATAGAATGATGATTTCCATCTGCTCTGCTCTTTTGTGTGTACTGAACTAGTGTTTCAAAAGAAACAAATGAAAAAACCTTGTAAGTTCTTTATTGCACACATAATAAACACAGCTACCTTGTAACTATTTGCAAATCCTGCCTGTTCTGTCATTAAGAAAAGCATTGCTTCTAAGATGTATATAATTTTTCTAAGTTAGAAAAAAGGCAATTTCCTTTCCTTTTAACGGTTCAAATGGGCCACCTCTGAATGTATATTTTAATAAATAAAATGAAATAGCTATCGATATATTTTCCAAGGAATGAAAATTTCTGGGACAGAATATGTACATTTGGGGAATAAGTACTCATCTTTGTGCTATTGGACAAAGCAACATTAAGGGTGTGTTAAGGGATAGGGAAATGGCAAAGAAATTGGTCTTGTCTCTGATGCTGACTACTTTTTGATGACTTCAATTTTCATGTACTGAGGTTTGGTTCTGGCAAGGATCAGGAATTAATGGCTTCTATGGCAACCATGGTTATCTTTGGATCAACTGAGGTAGGTAGTCATACTTTCGATGTCATCTTTGCCTCAGAGTACATGAGATATAGTAACTGGAAGAGCACAAGTTCTAATTATGCTTTAGTTACGAAGCTAGATGGTATTTCTCTAGCCCTAGGAAGCCCCAGAAAATAAACAAAGGCAAACCACTTCAAAAACCCTGTGAAGTAAGTTGCAGGAACCAAAATTAATACTTGAAATTAATGTTTTGTTTTGTTTGTTGCAGTTTGGGTTGTATATTTTAATGATGTCATTATTCCTGTGACATTGTTTCTGCTGGGAGTCCCCTCCAGCAGCCAAATCAGAGGAGGAGGCGGCATGGGAGTCAGGGTCAGCAGCAAGGCAACCTGAGAGTTCCAAGGGGGAAGAGGAAATGGAGCTGGCAGAGAGAGAGAGACAGAGATGGAGTCTGGGCCATCCATCAGCCCTCAGGTCTGGAGGTGGTTGATGAAGAACAGGAGGAACAGCTGGCTCCAGTGGCTGATGTGCGGCTGCAAAGAAGGCAGAGAAAAGGAGAGCAGTGAAAAGCCGTGGGGCGATCCTGGGGAAGGAAGAGCTGCTACTGCTAGCAAGGCCCCACCCTAGCTCTGGGATAAAAAGTAGGGGGCGGAGATGAATAGATGGGCAGACAACTACTCATCTTCCAGTTGGACGGACTTCTTAGCCTGGGTTGAAAGAGAAACTTTTTTCTGGGGTTGCCAGCACTCCTAATAAAGGCATCGTTTGAGTTCACTTCAGAGGGTTTGTCATGTTTGAGGAGCTGGGTTAGAACAAGCAGATTGCAGCAAAATAAAACACAATCAAATAAATAAAAATCTTTATTTGATCTTCAATGTTAAGGTCATAAGTGTCACCTGAGCTTGCATTTCCAAAATGAAAATCAATTGGATGGAGATAAATAGAGGTAATGAGAGGTGAAAATTAGCCAGATTGACCAACTGAAAATAACTAATAATTCAATAATAACTCAAATTTGTATAGCCACCTATCTCACAAAAATTGATTCTGGGTAGTGTACAATCAAATAAAATAAATATAAAACCAACAAATATAAAGAATATAAAATCTACATTGAAAGGTAAATATTATAAAAACAAATATGCAAAACCAAAGCAAAGAGAGGATTAAAAAAAACTGGCTATCTCAGCCACAGAGCCATCTAAGCATGGCTCCTGTTCCTGGGACCCCCAGGCCTGATAACTAGCAACTTGAGTGATTTCTGGAATGTCAAAAGGGATGAAGCTAATTTAATCTTCAGGGGAAGAACATTCCATAAGGTTGGCTCCATGGTAAAGAAACCATGTCTCCTGAAACTCTTCAAATGTAGATTCCTAGCTGATGATACTTGTAGCAGATCTTCTCCGACAGATCTAAAGAGATGGGATGATATAACCAGGAAGAGACAGTCCCTCAGATAGCCTCATCTCATGCCATAAAAAGCTTTCAATGTTAAAATGGAGCACTTTGAATTGGACCTGGAAGCAAACTGGTAACCAATACTGCTTGCAGAGTAGAGATGTAACATGTGCTGTTCTAGGAGCACATATAACTGTTTTTACCACTGCATTCTGTTCCAGTTGAAGGTTTTGATTAAACTTCAAAGAGTAGTCCCATGTAGAATATATTGCAATAGTCTATTCTGGAAATAACTAGGCATGGGTGATTATAAGCAAGGCCTGTGTCAGATCAGGAATGGGTGCAATGGAGATATGCATAGGGGTTCCCAAGGACTGATATATTTTGACAAATATTAATGATCAGGAGTTAGGTCTGAGAGCAAGATGTTGAAGAGTAAGATTTTGGAGTAGAACTTACAGTTCTTTCTCTTAGAATGGAGGTGGATTAGAGAAGACATTATAGAGATATGTAAAATCATGCATGACACAGTTAAGGTGAAGTAAGTGCAGCTTTTCTTTTCACAGTGCAAGTCATCTTTTGGAGATAAAAGCCAGAAGATTCAAGAGTTACAGAATGAAATACTTTTTCCACATAATGTACAGTTAAATGGTGTTAATGGAGAAGTACAGAGATGGTCAGAAGAAGCTGCATTGTGTCTTTGTAGATTTAGAGAAAGCATATAACAGACTGTCGAGAGAAGAGCTATGGTACTGTATGAGGATGTCAGGAGTGGCAGAGAAGTACGTCAAAGTAGTTTAGGATATGTATGGGAGGAGTATGGCAGTAGTGAGATGTGCTGTAGTTCAGACAGAGGAGTTCAAGATTGAGATGGGGCTACATCAAGGATTGGCTCTGAGTCCCTTCTTGTTTGCTATGGTGATAGAGAAGTTGACAGATGAGGTCAGACAGGAATCCCTGTAGACAATTACGTTTGCAGATGACATTGTGATCTGTAGTAAGAGCAGAGAGCAGGTAGAGGAATCAAATCAAATCAAATCAAATTTTATTCATCACATGCACAGACATACATAATACGAAATGCAGTGAAATGTGTAGGAACACCTGGAAAGGTGGAAATGTGCTCTGGAAAGAAGAGGAATGAAAGTCAGTCGTAGTAAGACAGAATACATGTGTGTGAACAAGAGGGAGGGAAGTGGAACAGTGAGGTTACAGTTCAAGAAATTGCAGGATTTTCAGTATTTGGGATCAACAATCCAGTGCAATGGGGAGTGTGGAAAAGAGGTGAAGAGGTGGGTTGGAATGGGTGGAGAAAGGTGTCATGAGTGTTGTGTAACAGAAGAGTGTCAGCAAGAATCAAAGGAAAGGTATACAAGACAGTAATGAGGCCAGCTATGCAGTATGGGTTAGAGACTGTAGCAGTGAGGAAAAGACAAGAGGCAGAGATGAGGATGTTGAGGTTCTCTTTAGGAATGACCAGGATGGACAGGATTAGGAATGAGCACATCAGAAGGACAGCTCAGGTCAGCTGTTTTGGGGACAAGGTCAGAGAGGCCAGATTGAGATGGTTTGAACATGTGCAGAGGAGGGATAGTGGTTATATTGGTAGAAGGATGCTGGAGATGGAGCTGCCAGGCAAGAGGTCAAGATGAAGGCCAAAGAGGAGATATATGGATGTGCTAAAAGAGGACATAAGGCAAGAGTAGAGGATGCTGAGGATAGAAAAAGGTAGAAAAAGATGATCTGATGTGGCGACCCCTAATGGGAACAGCCGAAAGAAGAATAAGAATAGTTAAGGGGTGGAATTCACTGGCATCTGTTTTGTTAAAGACATAATTCTGAAAAGTAGAATATGCATGTTTATGGAGCTTTAGGTTTTCAACTGCTGCTAACATTGGTAATTGTTTATTATCTCCTAAATCATTGGTAGTCTGGCTTATGTATTAGTTGCTGGAAAGCAACAGTGAAAGAGAACTTTCCCTTTTCAACCCGGATTTGTAGTTTCCCAAATGCATCCAAGTAGCCACTAGGTAACATAAAACTCCATTAGATGAAATTAGGGCCTGATGGGTATTTCCATTTTGTAATTTTAATATCATTTTTTTCTTTTTTCTTTTTCTTAATTTGAATGCCAAGCTTTTCTTTGGTTTGTTTGCAAGTTCTTTTTGTTTTGCTTTGCATGATCATTTGACTTCGATTTCTCTTAATGTCAACAGAGATAGTTTCCAGCATAAAATGTTAAATTTATGTGAAACAGTTTTGTGAAGATTTTTTAAATCTTTCATTTTACTTTCATCTAAAATTGCTTGTCTTTTCTCTTCTTTTTGGGATCTTTTAATTTATTTTTATAATCTTCTGTTATTTCTTTTTATAACACTGTTCCTTTCAACTACCATCTAAATGGAATAGTATTTTCTAGTTTTCTTGCTGGCATTATATACCTTGGGGTTTTTTTTTTGGAAGAGGTTCTCTTTCTTTTGAATGTAGACAGCTGTGGATCCATCCTGTAGACTTAGTTGTTGGGAACTGGCTGAGAAGGCAGAGGACTTCACTCCACAGTTCAGTTGCCACTGATGGAGGGCAGGGGGGTATGGAGAGAGATGTCCTATCTGCTGCCTGCCCAGGAGTGATGGTGTTGATGGTTTAAGTTTCAGACAAGAAGTCCAATAAGGCAGAGGCACCATCTGAAGAAGAAGCCAGGTGGAAATGAGTCAATTGATTGATTGATTGATTGATTGATGCCACCCATCTTCCATAAGGCAGATGAGCAGCTTCCTGGCACTAATAGCAGCTTCCTGGCACTAATGTCTAGGGAAAGTGGTTGCACAGAATGTTCATGGTGTGGAAATCTAATGCTTACATGCACACGTTTGGATGGCTTTTATTGGTGAGGTAGGGGTTAGCTGCCACTTGATGAGAGGAGTCTGGCAAAAGTATCCCTGGGGTATTACACTGGGGAAAATTGATTGCCCCAGGGGAAGACTACTACAGGAAAGGGAACTTTCCAGTATGTTGGCAATCTCCCCTTCTGACTTAGTGATTTAGTGCTGTATGAGACAGCAAATCTGGTATGTAAAACTAAAACATGGTTGGATGTTCATATAACGTTTCTATCTCAGAGATTGCCCAAGTATCAAATTCTTCAGCAACTTGACACTATGGTCAGGATGTGTAGGTAATGAGTTTCTCTAATCATGAAGTATACCAGAGATATTGCTATGGAGATAGCAAGGTACAAATGCCTAGGGCTACAGAGAAAAGCAAGGAGTCCTTTATATACTGGCTACCCTGCAGATTTCCTTTTCAGTCATTTGGAGCTGGTCATGAGATTGGCTGTGGAGAACATCTGCCTGCGCAGTTTCTTTTCTCTTCAGCCTCAGCTCACTAGGAAATATTTGTATTGCGCTAATAAAAATGATGTATTCAATTTTGAGTTTTAAGTTTCTACAAGATTCCTTTGGTTAAAATGTTCCTTAAAATTAACTCCTCCTATACTGCTTAAAGATCAATACCAACACTTTAAATTTGGTCCCAAAATGAATGCAGTCAATATAATAGATAAGGTAATTTATGCTTTGTGTTTCAAATGTCCAATCCCAGTAGACCAATTTGCAAACTGTTAGTAAAAATGGCTCCGTGACTAAAACATTGCAATAGTTTTGTGTGCATACAATTAGGACATATGAAACTGAAGCTGCCTCCACATTTTCTGGAAAGCATAGCAGTTAGCAAACCAACCCAAGTTCATAAAAGTCATTAATCACTAATAGCAATAGCACTTAGACTTATATACTATTTCACAGTGTTTTACAGCCTTCTCTAAGCATTTTACAGAGTCAGCATATTGCCCCCAACAGTCTGGGTCCTCATTTTACCAATAGTCTAACGTACATTGACATACAGTATATTTTGTAGAGAATTAGAGCTACAGTAAGTTCCAAAGGCATCTCAAAGAGGTTCTCAGAACATTCAGTTTTTAAATATTCTAGACCAGTGTTTCTCAACCTTGTCACTTTAAGTCTTGTGGACAATTCCCAGAAGCTATGCTGGCTGGGGAATTCTGGAAATTGAAGTCAAGGTTGAGAAACAGTGCTCCGGAGGATATGATAACAGTTTTTCTCCTTCTTCTGCACATACCTGACCGTGTTTCTTCAAAAAGAACCCCAGGTCTTATTTTCTTTTGACCCCCCCCAAAAATGGCTAGGCCTTCTATTATCAGTTGCAGAGGGCTTTCCAAAAGGCATCTGAAGGCGAAATGGAGACTGGGGTGATGCATGCGAGTGGTGGCAAGCACCACAGAAGAATCAGCCACAGAAGAAGGTGAGGCAGGTGTCAGGGGATGTGAATTAGTGAATTGCACTTGGGGTGGACAGGGTCTTAATTGGGACTAATTTTGTAGGTGGGGCTTAATTTGATCGCATGCGCTCAAAAACGTGATAGGGCTTCTTTTCAAGGTGGGTCATCTTTTTGGAGAAACAGGGTGAAAACATTTCAAGTTCCAATATAATACAAAAGGCCCATCAGGCTTTCCTGGGAGTTCTCAATGGTTTTTCCCTATAAAGTTCATTGTGGACATCTCTCTGTTTTCTTACTATAAATAGAGTTATTTTGGAGAGGGTATGTAAAGAGAAGCATGATCTGCCTTGAGGCAGAAAATCTGCTAGTAGTGTGCTCAATTTGTGATTGCATAGTTGAATAGTATCTGCTCCATCTCTGTATGAAGTTCTGTTGGGCTTATTTTCAAATACAAGAATGCTTTGGGAAGACCAGTGATATGACTCATCACTCGTTTCACACTCGTCTCCAGCCATCATATATTGGCCATATTTATGTTTCTGAGTAAACTTAAATAATATTAGGTGCAAGCACTCTTGAAAGCAAAAAGCTTGTTTTGACACAGCTATCAAATATGCATTATATGGGAGATTTGCATTATAAGGTAATCCTCAACTTTCTACCATAATCGACCTCTAAATTGATTTTGTTAAGTGAGACTTTTGATAAGTGGGTTTTGCCCCATTTTACGACTTTCCTTGACACATTTGTTAAGTGAATCACTGCAGTTGTTAAATTAGTAACATGGTTGTTAAGTGAATCTGGTTTCCCCATTGACTTTGCTTGTCAGAAGGTCACAAAAAGGGATCACATGACCTCAGGACACTGCAACTGTCATAAATGTGAATCAGTTGTCAAACATCTGAATGTAAATCACGTGACCATGGTGATGCTATAACAGTCATAAGTGTGAAAAATGGTCATAGGTCACTTTTTTCAATGTCGTAGTAACTTTGAATGGTCACTAAAGGAACTGTTAAAAGTTGAGGACTACCTGTATCAATGTTTTCTCAGTAGCATTTTTTAAAGTATTGAGGGGAAGGAAGACAGAAATACCCAGGGGTTATGGGCTAGGAGAGTGCAATCCATTAAACTTCCAGGAACGGATCCACTGTCTCCTTGTTCTTCATATTTATCTTGGAAAATGTCAGTATACCTGTAACTGCTCTGCTCTGAGGAAGCTTTGCCCTGACTGCCCAAGACATTTTGAGCTTGGAAGTGAGGGATAAGTCACTGGTATTTGCTTAGATTCGCAAAGTATTTGTGGGTAAAATAAAATAAAAGGAGAATGATCATAATTAAATTTGATCCATTGAAATCATGACTAATATCCCACTGACATAATGGTACCATTATAATGAAGATTGCCTCTGGATCTAACCCTATTAAATTTCTCTGTGCCTTTGTGAGGGAGAGGGAAACAATTATGCTGTAATAGAGATGTTCTTATTGAGGGTAGGCTTTTTTTAAATAGGGTATTGGATCTTTCACTTTTTGTTTGTAAAAATGAAGAGCTTTTTTTTTTTTAATCAAAATAACAGTGAAGATGTTTATCTGACTTGTCTAACTAGAGATTTTAGTACTGCTTTATTTGCTCTTTGTTTCTGTATTTTGTTCTTAATATGGTGCTTTGCTGTAATTACTTTAGAGAATTGAAACATGGGAATCTGATGTGTGCAACCATTGAATTCAAGTCTTCTGGTTTATAGCATAATTTTATTTAGTTTGATAGTAAGAGAGCTACTTGACTTTAGCTAAATGGGCTTCGTTATGAAATTCTTTAAGGTTAGACAACTACTTTACCTTGGCTTACCAATATATTAAAACCCTAGAAATCTGCACTTTGTTTTAGCATCCTTTCTTTGCAATATTTACCTCAATAAAGAGGCTCTCTTTTGTAGAAAAAAGGCAGTATGCAGTTAAATTCAATCAGTATTGTCATAATAAAATGCAGTAGCGATAGGAGCCATGAAGTCAGAGCATTTCTCAGTATGTCACTAAAGAGTTTATCAAAGTAAGCTCTTTTGCTTCTTTATTACCTTCACTAAGAAAGATTACCAGAATACAGAATAACAGAGTTGGAAGAAACCCTATACTATTTCAGATAAATGGTTGTCCAATCTCTTCTTTAAAATGTTCAATGTTGGAGCACCCAAAAGTTCTGGAGACGAGTTGTTCCACTCATTAATTGTTCTAATGATCAGGAAATTTCTTCTTCATTCTAGATTGTTTTTCTCTTTGATTAGTTTCCATCCATTGCTTCTTGTCCTGCCTTCAGGTGGTATGGAGAATAGGTGGACCCTCTCTTTGTAGCAGTCCCTTAGATCTTATTTATTATTTTTTATTATTTATTTCAATTTATATATATTTATTGAATATATTTATATTCAATTTATATTGCAATTATGTCTTTCTTTTCATTATACTAGATATAACCAATTCCTGATTCTAGGACTCCAAAATCCTTCTCAGTTACTACTATTGAGCCAGGTCCCACCTATTCTATACCTGTGTAAGGGAAGTCATCGATTTACAACAGTTTGTTTAGTGACCATTCAAAGTTACAATGACACTAAAAAATATGACTTACGAACGTTTTTCATAGTTATAACCTTTATGACATCCCCATGATCGTGTGGTCAAAATTCAGATGCTTGGCAATTGGTTCATATTTATGACTTTTGCTGTGTCCCGGGATCATGTGATCACGTTTTGCAACCTTCTGACAAGCAAAGTCAATGATTGACTTAACAACCAGGTTACTAATTTATCATGCAGTGATTCACGTAACAACTGTGGCAAGAAAAGTCGTAAAACAGGGCAAAATGCACTTAATAAATATCTAACTTAACAGAAATTTGGTGCTCAATTGTGGTTACAAGATTAGGACTACCTGTATTTGGTTTTACTTGCCTAAATGTACAACCTTACTTTTCCCATCACTGAATTTCATTTTGTTAGATAGGGCCCAGTGCTCAAGTCTATCAAGACTTGATACTTCTGAATCTTGACCCTATCTTCTGAATTGTTGGCTATTCCAGCTTGGTGTCGTCTGTAAATTTGATGAGTTCCTCTTCTATCGCTTCATCTAAATCATTGAGGAAAATATTGAAAAGTATTGGGACAGCCTGAGAGAGACTCTTGGGGTACCTCGCTGCATACTTCCCTGTATGTGATCCGTGGGGAAAAAATAAAGTAATTCACATGAAATTTTTCTGTCACCTCAGAAAAGAAAGATAAAGCATATTTACAGATGTTGTTCTTGGTTATCTGAAATAAGCAAATTAACATAGCCAATCATTTTATTTTAATTTCAGAAAAATCTATATTACTTGCAAGTACCGTATTTTTCAGACTATAAGACGCACCAGACTATAAGATGCACCTAGGTTTATAGGAGGAAAACAAGAAAAAATAAATACTTTTTGGCCTCCATGTGTCCCGTTTTTGCCCTCCCCAGGCCTGTTTCTTGCCTGCACAGTGCTTATGGAAGGGCAAAAATGGGATGCGCGAAGGGTTCGGAAGGCAAAAAAACAGGCCCATATTCGCTCTATAAGATACACAGACATTTCCACCCATTTTTTGGGGGGGGAAGTGTGTCTTATAGTCCAAAAAATACGGTAAATTATAGGAATTTACTTACATATACACACACATATCTACACACACATACACATACAGATAGTGCTTGACTTACAACCAGTTGTTTAATGACTGTTTGAAGTTATAACAGCACTGAAAAAAATGACTTATGATTGTTTTTCATACTTATGACCATTGCAGCATCCCTGTAGTCATGTGATCAAAATTCGGACATTGGCAACTAGATGTATTTATGATGGTTGCTGTGTTCCTGAGTCATATGATCATTTTTTGCAACCTTCTGTCTGGCAGTCAATGGGGAAGCCAGATTTACTTTATAACTGTATTATTATCTTAACTACAAGTGATTCACTCAACAAATCAAATCAAATCAAATCAAATTTTATTTATCACATGCACAGACATACATAGTACGAAATGCAGTGAAATGTGTATGCGAC
>JAEANM010021484.1:0-11840 GCA_017656035.1 Myanophis thanlyinensis
TTTTCTGCAGTTCTGATTATCCTCTATAGTCTGTGTCTGTCTTGTTGGGTTGCAGAACCAAACCAGACAGTTATAGAGGTGCAGATGATTGGCTCAATAATTCCTCTGTAGAATTGGATCAGCAGCTCCTTGGGCTTATATGAAGAAAAAAATCTTCATATTTATATAAGACTTTCCTGAACTCATTCTTGATTTTTTTCCCTATCTCCCTGTTTTTAGTATCTTGCCAGGTTTGCTTGTGTGCTTATGAAAGCTGAATGCATTTATGATTGACTTATCTAAAGCAAGAGCACTGTTCATTCCACTTCATCAACTAGGTCCTGCCTATTTGTTAATATTAAATCAAATATAGCTGGTCCTCTTCTATGTCCTGAGGAAGAAAGTTTTCAGCAAGAGCAGTCAGGAATTTTTCTTCCAAAGAAAGTTCTAAGGTTGGACCATGATAATTAGTTAGCCATCGCTACTACTGCATGCTTCTTTAAACAGGAACTATAAAAAATTCATATCTGCTTCTTGGTAGATTAGCCAATAATTGGCACTAACAGTAACACTACTTTCATTTGTCATTCACTTTTTTAGCCTATATATTCTCTACAGTGTTGCCAAGCCCACTCATTTGAATTTTGTGCAGGTGTGGTTGCTTTTAACATACAGAGGCATTCTTCCTTATTTTCTGTCAGCTTCTATATCTCTTTTTCAACCATGGATATCATCCTATTTGATGTTCATTACACCCATGGTATTTGCCTTCTGTAAAGCTGAATGATGATCAAGCAGCAACAGTTCCAGTGACATATGGAGCAACTAAATGATTCAAAATTGGGAGTCTGCCAAGGTTACGCAGTTATTTGTTTATCATATATACAAAAGATATTATGAAAAATGCTGCAACAAAAGAAACGGAAATTGGAATTAAAGTTGTCAGAAGAAACATCAACAATAAGTTGATGATGGCTGGAAGTGAGAAAAATGTAAGCCTCTTACAGAATGTAAAATAAATAATAAATAACTTAGTCTGCTGCTTAATTTTTTTTAAACTAAAATTATATCAATGGGCAATGCCAAGCCTGTGTCAAATGACAGAAGAGAAATTGAAGTAATAAAGAAACTTTATCTTCTTGGACTTAAGAATTCACAGGTATAGTGACAGTAGTCAGGAAATAAAGTAATGTTGGCTATTTGGGAAAAATGACTATGACAAATTTAGACAAAATATTAAAGAATAGAGACATCACACTGACAATAAAGCTACATATTGTCAGGGCTATGTTTTCGCAGTTGTAACATGTCTAGGAAAGCTGAACAAAGAAAAAATGATGCCTCTGAATTGCGGTATTGGAGAAAATTGTTGAGAATATCATGGACTGCAAGAAAAGCCAGGTGAAATAAAAACAAGACTACTCTTTGGGGACACTAATAATGAAATTACAACTTAAATATTTTGAACACCTAATGCTAACACAAAGTATTGGAGAAAGCACTGATGTTTGGAAAAATGAAAAGCAACTGAAAAAAGGCCAACAGAAGGCAAGGAGATTAAAAACTACCACGGAAGACATACGTATGAAATTACCAAAACTGAAAGAAGCAGTTACTAACAGATGAACCTGAGAAAATGATGTTCATTGAGTCACAAAGAATTGGAAGTGACTGAATTACAGGGCAACTGAAGTCTGCTTTGCTTATTTCCAATACTCTACCCATTAGTGTTTATATACTGAATAAGAGGAATTCTGTGACCTAATGTTTTTTACTTATTTTTCACTGAATGGTTGATTAGCTCCTATTTATAGAAACTCTCTCACTTCCTTCTAAAACACAAAAGCCTTTATCTGAGAGTATTACTTCAGAGTTTTCATCTTTAACCACCCCAGTATTCAGTTTAAAGACATCCTATCAAGTTCACCAGGATTCAGCCAAATACATTTTCACCAGTCTTATAAGAAGCAATCTTGTAAAGTATTGACTGATCTTCCTAGCCTGGAAAAATCCCTTTGACTCTTTTGTCCTGATCAGTAAAGCAAAAAATAAAAAAATAAAAAAAAATTCTGGTCACAATATTCTGGTCTCATTGAAAGGATCAAATCCCCCAAACCCCAAATTTGCTAGGTAATGCCACTGCTTGATGAAAATTAAAGGTTGGGGGCAATGGTGGAATTCAATATTTTTACTACTGGTTCTGTGGGCGTGGCTTGGTGGGCGTGGCTGGGGTGGTCATGTGACTGGGTGGGCAGTTTCTGTAAGCAGAGCACTAAAGATTAGGCTAGAAACAACACCAGATGGGTTTTTTTCCTGCCTTCCTTACAGGATTAACCCTGTAAAGTGAAAAATAAAAAACAAAAGGAGATTTCTTCTAGCAATTGGTTCTCCAAACTGCTTAGAAAATTTACTACCAGTTTTAGTGAACCTGCTAGAACCTGCTGAATTTCACCTCTGGTTGGGGCTCATTGGAATGAAGCCACCACTTGGAAAGCTAGGCAGCCCAACCAAACTGAAAGCTTTCTTTCTGGAAAAAAAAAAAGAAAGCCAAAAGAGCATAGCCTTGGTCTCTATCTCTAAACAATTTTTCAAATTCCTTTTTTGGATTCACATTTCTTTTCTCAATCCTTGAAAGTACTAGTGTTATAAGAGGTGTCCTTCACCTGAATACATATGGAATGTGTGTTCTTGGAGTAAAGATGCCAGGCGGCAAAGCATTCGAGTGAATCTTTTCCCACAGAAATGTCTTTTACCAGCAAGGCTGGAATGATGGCCTGCTTCACTTCACCAGATCAAATGAGCATCTCTGATTTTCTTGGGCACCTGTAGGCAACGCTGGTCAAGCTGCCCCATTGTCTGAATTTTAGATGTGGATTACTAGAAGCAAGCCTTGTTCTTCTTCTTAAAATCATTCAGTATTGTCCCTATCCTTTCCACTGACAAGGCTGCAATTCTTTAAAGCAAAGTCTCCCCAAAGATTCAGAACTGTCAGCTGTTGGCCCAGTTTCCCTGAAGATGATGCACAAGGAAGAAGATAGAGAGGGTACTTCAGAAAATTTATGCAGGATTGGCAGCTATTTGCCACTTTATTTTAGCATAGCATGGATAGGATACAAGCTTCTTGTACCGAGGTGAATTCTGACACACCTAATCATTCTATCTGCACTGCTAACTACAGCAGGGGTCCCCAACCCCAGGTCCATGGACTGGCACTGGTCTACGACATGCCCAAAACCAAGCCATGCAAATAACCGAAGCCGTATCTGTGGGATGCAGGCAGTATGCAAAACCCTGTACACGCCGGTTGGCAGAAAAACCTCTTTCCTCAGAACCGGTCCCTGGTACCCAAAAGATTGGGAGCTGTTGAACTAGAGGTATTTAACTGCAAGATTGTCTCCTTAACTTAGTGAAGACCAGAAAAGGTCTTTTTAGAAACTGCTATGAAAAAAAACTTATTATGTGAGGTTTCAGAAGCAACTATAACTATGTAGTACAGTATAAATTGAAATACCATTAATATACATTCACTGAACGATATAAAATGCATCTTTGAAAAGTCCCTGCTTTGCTTTTTTTTAATGTTATAATTTGCAATTGTATTATTGATTTGATTTCTGAAATGGCAGTCCTAGAAAAAGGCTCAGCTGATAGCCACTTGATCTGGGTATAGAAAAATTCAAAAGAAACTAAAAGTGAGAAGACAATACCAGCATTGGCCTTGGAATAATTAAAGGACATGGTTTTGTGTGGAATAAAAAGGCTTGAATATTAAGTACATGAAAGTCCAGATTGATTTAAGAACCAGAAAGATGCACATAAAAGAACTGTTAAATAATTAGTATCTATTAGTAGATGGCTGGAGTGATTTAAAAGCAAGGCCAAGACCGAACCATGAAGGAAACTGATGGGAAAATAACTTGATTCTTTCACTTAAATCTATACATAGTGTTTATTCCAACAGAAGAGAATGATGTTATCTAGTTGGGTAATGAAACGTCTGCAAGCAAACAACCAAGGTCAGAGAGCACCAAGGATTCCATAGTATTTATTAAAAGCAGGCACTTATCAAGCTAGCATTGAAACACGTCTATTTCATTATCACAGATGACATGGAAGAACATGTCAAATTTTCATTAACTATAATAATGAGCTGTTACTTCGATGGGATGAGATAAAATATAACTTTGACTGTATTTTCATTGCAGAAGATGCACAGAATTGTATTTCTTTTGGGAATTTTTTTTCTCCTTTATAGGTACATAGCCTTTTGTGTCAAAAATTGGTATTATCTTTTAAAACAACAGCTGTAATAATAACATGTGTTGCCTCTGCAAAGAAGCTGAAGAAATAGTAGACACCTGGCTAGCTGCTGCAAGAAGAATGCACAGGCTGATTACCAACAACGGCATGACAAAGCAGCAAAAAATGCATCGGAAGATTTGCAAGAAATACTATCTGCCTTCAAGCAAGAACTGGCGGGGCCATAAAATAGAGAAAATAACAGGAAATGAAGAAGCTAAAGTGCCCTCGGCTTTTAGAATTCAAACCGATAGACACTTGCAGCATAATATGCCAAACTTAACAACTGTTGATAAGAAAAACGAAAAAAATCCAGATAGCGGATATGGCAGTACCTGGAGACAGAGGAACAGAAGAGAAGGAACTGGAGAAGATAAAAAAACCTGCAAATAGAAATATGTGGAATGTAGGGAAAAAAAGCAAAGGTAGTAGATCTCAACAGTAATAGGTGCGTGGATGCAATCCCCAAACCACTAGAGCATTACTTGAATACCATCGACACTGACAAATTCACCATTAGTCTATTGCAAAAGGTGGCTTTACTTGGTACAGTTTACATCCTTCAATGGTACATCTAACACAATAAAACATCTGCGTATCCTAGTTTTTTTGGAAAGACTTGATAGTGTCAAATCCAGTCTGAACATCTAAGTGACTGCGACAAAAGTTTATAATGATATGGGTAATAATGCCACCCAAACGTTTAACAGATTATTATTTTAACTGCAGTCTTGTTAATAGTGTAGTAGTGTAATCAGTAGATACCCCGGCAGTGGTGAAATTGAACCAGTTTTGCTACTGGTTCAGTGCGCATGCACTTTGCTGCTGCGCAGCTTCTAAACCTGTTTTTCTACTCCAAAGGGAGTCTGGGTGATTGTGAAGGCTGTGGAGGGCCGAAAAACAGCTGTTCCAAGCAATTTAGGTAAGTAAAAAAACAAACAAACCAAGGGGATATAGGATAGGAAAGGACAGGGGCGGGTAGGGCCAAACTTGAACACCGCTACCGGTTCAATAGAACTGGGGCGACCAGGCTGAATTTCACCACTGGGCCCTGGGTAGGATCTTTCTTCCCCAATCACCACAGATCTGAATCAAGCCTAGAGAAGGAAGTGAACTAACATAATACTGTGCTGCCCACCCCCAATTTTCTGAGTTGATCCACGAAGACACCATGGTCACAGTAGAGATCATCTAAAAGTACCAATGCCATTTCTATCCCATATCTTAGTCTGTATCCTGACTGAAAATTATCCAGATAACCCATTTCATTCAATGTTCTCTGAAGCTGTTTTGCAGCTATCTTCTTTGGGTTTTTTTTTTTTTAAGTTTTCAATTTTTTATTGTTCCAATGCAACTTGCACAAAGGCTACAATAAAACCAGTGTAACATTCCATTCCATAAGAACCATTTACATATTTGTTTTCTGTGTCAGTAGTTTACAATATATTTTATCATCTATCCCATATTCACATATGTATGTTATTTACATTGGATTTTGTCAAACATATCTTATATCTTGTTTGCATATGTCTCAGGTAATTGTCCTGTTTCCTTACTTAATATTACACAATTATATTTCAACTCATCTTTCTTTCTTTCCCTATTTCTTCCTCTTTCCCTTCTTCCCTTCCTCTTTCTTTTCCTCCCTTCCTTACTACTTCCTTTTCCCCTCTCTCCTTTTCTACCTTCTTCTCTTTCTCCGCTATCTTAATTACTTTCCCCATGAATGGGAAACTAGATACAAGGGAAGGTTGTACAGTGCGGCCCAGCAATAGCTTTTGGAAGAGCTACCAAGGCTTCCTTAAGTAATAAAGGAACAACCCCGGCAGAATGCCAGCAATACTCTAGACATCTCTCTTGTTTTAATTGCCTTAGCTCTTCCATGAGCCATGGGAACTAATAGGATCCATGAGAAAGTAAAGGTTATATAGGTGCAATCTGATCCAAAGTTTCTGTCATTCTCTTCTTCCAAGCAGTGACCAAGACTTCTGATGGATTGTGCAATGGATCAGTAGGAACAACCAAAGCACCCTCTTAAACCCATCTGGGTCCATCAACCACCCAGAGTAGAATGATCTAACTTATGGGTGTCAAACTCATGGCATTACATTGCCACCACAAAATATTTCATGATGTTTTTTCCCTTCTGAAAGCTGGGGTGGGTGTGGCCTGCACGTGACGTACCCAGCCACAGGCTGCCTGTTTGACACCCCTGATCTAATTCACTCAGCCTCTTTGCAGAGGATAGTAGCACAACAGAATCCCATGGTAATGAGGACACAATCTGACTATGACAACGAAAGCTGCCCAATTTCTAATCATATACCTACTGCTCTGACATAGACAACAGATCTGGTATATGACCACTGTCCTGGGTCATAAGACTATGGCCATCATGGTGATGAATACCTGATTCACCTCAGACCCAATTCTCAGAGAAGGCAGATTAAAGTCCCCAAAATCATAAGTCCAGAAGCAACCCCAACTGCTCCCTAGAGCCCAATTTAATGAGCAGAGTCTCACATCCAGTGCCATGAAGGCAACAATCCTGAAAGCCATAAGCAATTCTCAAGTAACAATGATCACCCTTTTCTCGCCCCAGGATCTCGACAGATTAATCTGTAGTCAAAAATATGTAGAATAGAGATAGCTCATTTTTACTGCTATTAAATATTTTATTCCCTTAGTCATTAATTGGGGGATGCATATTTGATAAGGCTGACTCAAGTACAAATTGGAAAAATAGTATAATATATATTGATGCATAAAAGAGTATATTAGAATTACAATGAACATATCAAGGTTAGAAGTTGGACGACAAAAATTATGCATATGTATTATTGTTGTTAACATTGTGTAAAAATATATTGACCCAGTCATTACACTATCCATAAAAAAATGTTGGTTGTTAAACGAAAACTACAAATAAAATATATATCACAGATAAGGCTGACTCAAACTATGGATAGGTTCAGAGTCAAAAGAGGTAGACACTAGGTTCACTTTCTGACATCTTTTAAAAAATGTTCTCAGACGCATTTTGTCTTTCCCTCATTATTTCAATACCCCTTCTTTCCCAAAGCAGATTATCTCGTTTATCAGCTTAAACTAGCACACTGTGGAGAGCTAATGATTTGGCCAAAGTCACCAGAAATGAAGCAGTTGATTGCCTATCTTGTACCATCAGCTTATCTCAAACTCGTTGAAAGCCACCTTGCACATCAAACTTACATTCCTATGATTCTTTTTACACATCCAATTAAGATTAATAAACATTTATGCCTACGCAATGAATTTAAATTGCAATGTGCATGATACTTACTTTATTGGATTAGGAGGAGGAGGAAGTGGAGGTGGGAGGGGTGGAGGTGGAGGTGGTACTGGATTTTCTGACCGATGTACTCGTTTTTCAAGCTCATCAACTGTATAAAGAGAGAACTGAATCTTCACTTCAAGTACTTCTGTACATATATATTTAAAAAAAAAGGTCCATCCACTAATCAATGGGCTAACTGATGTTAAAAGTGGGCTTTTTTTACCAAGCATCTCTACAAATTAGAGTGCTAAATGTTTTCCATCATTATCTTTTACCCAGTTCTGTATACAATATATACTACAATCCTGGAGGAGACATTAAAATAAGATGCTGACTGAAGCCTCTTGTTGCTTTGAACCACTTTCAATCCAAACCAATGCACTTAATATCTGGAAACCTCCATGTCATTTTTTACTATGTATCACCTTCTGCTAAACTGCACTGCTGAATTTGAAGATAATTCTAGAACACCTGATAGGATGATAAGATAAAAGCAACAGATTTGATACTTAACATGACAAGACTTAGTATTGATTTGATTTTGTCTACTCAAATCTTACAAGAATCCGCTTCAGTCTTAAATAACTCTTTAAACAAAAGCCCCCAAAGAATCATTACTAGTTTCTTTCTACCCAGTTTTTGATTTGCTAAACAAATCAAAATATATTTGGTATTCAGATCATCACTGAATTGCAAAGTCATTATGAAATGCCATCATGCTGCAATATAGTCAGTACACACGAGTAAGTAATTTAGTTCACATCTTGCAATAGTGCCTGGGTGAGTCTCCTTAGCAATTTCCATAGGTTTTCCACTAACCTTACCAGCCTGCGATTAATTTAACACACATCACTAGAGTTTTAGGACCTTGCACAAAGGCATTTGTATGTTTTTCTTTTGACATTTTCCATCCACATAATCCAGCTGCTTTAGGATAGTTAAACAGTACTTCCCCTGCTGGTAACTGTATTTTGAATTTATTAAGAAATGGCAATCTTAGATAAAGAGTAGTAAATTACAGTTTTTAGCACTTAATAGGTACGATGCTGTAAGCTGGTCAGGCACCATCCTGGTAAATAATTCTTTGGTAACAACTAAATCACAGTAGTTGATTCATACTGTATATATTTTAAGTGGTTTTGTCAGTGCTTCTGCTGTCTTGTTTTAGCCTATAAACTGGACAAATAATAGCCAGCAAGTCAGACAGCTTCAACAGTTAGATAGTGAGGGGTAAATGTTTAGCCTGAAGTGCAGGGAATTAGCCACACAGTTCCCATGGATTTTAGCCATTAACACCCATGGGAGTTGCAACGCTAATTTCTTCTGTATAGCCTTTGACAAAGCATTTACTTTTTAAAATGTCAATCATATGAAGGCTCATAAAACAACAGGGGGAAACCAAACCTTCACATCCATGCTTCCCAACTAACTGTGAAGTTTTTAATATTTTTTAAAAATTCATAATTTCCAAGGACGAATACCATTTATAGCTTTTAAACCTTTTCATGGCTTTCTAGTTTCTAGACTAAACTTTCTGTTTCTAGTTAGGTACTACAAAAGTTTTCTTTTTAACTGGATGCTATTATAAATCACAATTATATGTCAAAACATCTCCAAGGTTAAAACCAGGAAAACTGTACCTCTGAAACTAAGAGTTGGTCATTTGTAATCTAAATCTCATTGATTTTAGTGAGAGCAAAATGAAACTGAAGACTATATGTTAGGAAATAAGAACATGTTCTAAATATCGAATATTGTTTATTTATTTAGCTTACCTGAATGCTTTAAGTTTTTAATTTGTTCTTCGGCACTCTGACACTTCTCCTCTAATTCTTTTTTTTCTTCTTCTAAAAGTTCTAGTTGTTGTTTAAGGGACTTGATTTCTTTGTGCAGAACTTCATTACATAATTGTTCCTCCAATTCTTTAATCTAATATTGACAAATATAAAATCACAATGAATATCTAATGTATGAGTGACAGGATCACCACTGAACTAAGCATTCCTCAAAACCCAATTATTTAATTTTTGACTCAAATTTAATTGTTTTCTATGTTATTGTGTAATAGTTAATATTAAAGGAATATCTTAGAAATGGGTGTATCTATGTATGCCATTTATTCAAAATCATCTATATGATTTTTAATTTTATCAATGAAATAGTCAAGATCATTTTGTCTTCCATCACTACATCTTGGTTCTCTCAAACATGGCCCAGATCTCAAAGTCCTCTAGGGATTTGTGGGAAAGGAACAAAACTTCAAGAGAAGAATGAAAAATCAAATTGCATGCAGTTTGGAAAGACAAGCCAATATATTATTATTTAGAAATATTATTTGATTTAAATAAAGCACTATAATTTAGAATTATTTGGAAAGTACTAGCTAATATCTGTTGTGCAGCTTTATATAATAATAAATTCCCAGAGTGATAAAGATTTAAGACATAAACATCACTTGGAAAGATTTTTTTCTTAATAGTGAAAAGATCTGCCAGTTTACAGAAACCCATTTTAATAAAAGAAAAGTAAGAAGGCTCCACCTTAATGTACTTAGGGCATAGTTGCTTTACAGGGAAAATACTGTAGTTCAGATGCTAGAATTCTTTGTTCTTCTCAACAAATCTTGCTAAAGATTCTTTAGAATCTTTGAGATATGCTCAAAAAAGAATAATTTTTCATTTTAAGCAGAAGCCAAGAGTGTGACATTTTAATTTGTTACGCATAGTGACTATAGGCAGCAAGTCCCTAGTTTTATATTAAAGCATGTTAATTTCCTTGAGTTGTTTAAATGATTCATTTTTAGAATAAAGTCCAAGTATATGACAATTTAAACTTGAATTGAGCATCTGAATAGGAGGCGGATTTAAGCATCTGATGTACAGACTGACCAGGACACTAGTCCATCTGGCATGCTTCTGTATTTAGTAGAACCTGATTCGTCAGTTTAAGATAGTGTTCAATTTAAATAACCTCCCTTCTGAACCAAAAAGTGGTTTTGCAAGTACCTTAAACAGTATGGATGCAATCTGCTAAGCATATACCCTGGGATTGTTTTGCCATGTATTCAACATGCTGGCTTCAAAGCAAAGAGTTTTACTCAGTTCATGGAAGGCCATGTTCACAGTGAGCAAGCTTAACTCATTTACATAGAGCATTGTGAGCAAGCCTCACTCATTTACATATTGTAAAGGCCTGATGAAGAAATACTTGAATTCCAAAGCAACATAAAATTTGATGCTTAACGTTAATTATGTATCTTTGGGAAACATTTTTTTAAATCTATATCAAACACTCAGCTTTGTAAGTAACATTCTACGTGCGAAAGTTGCTATGTGCGAAAGTTGCCTAACCCAACATATCATCTGGAGATGTACTGCACTGAAACTAAAACAGTAAATATCTAAGGTGGGAGCAGGCTTCTTACCTTCTGCTGGTGTTGCAATCTCTCTTCCTCCAGCGTTTGAGTCAGTTTGGCATTTTCATCTAGAGCTTTTAAAAACTGCTCATCAGGGGTGGAGTTTTGTTGCAGCAACTGACTTTGCCGTTTCAACTTATTTTGCTCTATAAACATCTACCAAATACAACCACACAAAATGTTAATCAGATTATTTAGTAAACTGCATTTATCGGAGCAGACTGTATGGAAGCATCAGTTTCCTTTTAGAGGAACCCAGAAGTCTAGCTATGTTGGGCATCAGAAGACTGCTTCTATAATTTCATCTGCTACTTTGAAAATATCTCAAGTGACCAAATAAAATATGGAGTGGAGACCATCTCTAAAATAGCACCAGAATAGAAAATGAACTTAATTTTCTTGAATTTGTTTCGAGTTGTCAATAGGATATATTCTATGGAAACACTGAAATACTAGGTGAAGGAATTAAAAAGTTTCAAAGCAGTAGAGCTTCGATTATGCAAAGTACTTAAGAAAATTCAGAACATGTAGAAATGATTTATGTGTGTTGGGATATTGGATACCAGGGAATACAGAAAGAACTTTGGGCAATCAAATATATGATTTAATTTCATCTTTCTATGTAAGATGAATTGGCTCTCAGGGTGTAGGACTTCAAATTGTTTACATCCAAAAGATATTGCCTGCATATTTAAGAAGTCTTACAACAACAAAATGTGTTCATTTTGCTTAATGTTACTTCACATATATCTTGTTAATGAGCAATGTGTTAGACAATATCAATTTATTACAAAATATGAGAAAATAAAGCAATTATTTATTTATTTATTT
>JAEANM010021485.1:0-11840 GCA_017656035.1 Myanophis thanlyinensis
TCTGCCTCCCCCTCTTGAATCAGATCGTGAATGAGGGGGGCCTTGTTCACAATGGACCTGGCGTTGCATAACATCAGTCGAAGACCCCGGGACTGAGGACACTGACCACTCGGGGAATGGGAAGTAATTAGGGGGTCGGAGCGTGCCACTGGATATAACCAACGGGGGTGCACTCCCCGAACTTGATATGGCTCCCTATACCCGCCATAGTTGCCCCTCCCACCGACCGTGCTGATACAGTGCACTTCCTCCCTGGAACATCCCCCCCTTCCTTGACCCGAACCCCCGATCTCTCAACCCTCTCCGACGTGCTCAACCCTCGGTCTGGCCCTAACCTCTGACAAAGGACCCCCCACCCCCCAACAACATAACCCCCTCCCCTAACCCTAGTTTAAAAAAATTTAAAAATTGTGACACTGCCTTTTGCTTCTCTTATGGAAGAGATTGAACATCTGAGGTACCTTACTGTAAATGATCACAACTAATTCCATATTTATATATTGATTTTAGATAAATAACTGAAAAGTATGTATGATTCCTTAAAATGCTATTAAAGTTTAGTAACACACACATTATATTGCTATAAACATTTTTAGTCCCTGTTTTCATTCTTCCTTATAGTATCTATATTTGAACTGACCTTCTTGACAAATATGTGTATTGGTAATTAACTATTTTGTTGAAAACATGCAATATTCCATAAGCTGTGAATTTCAATATTATACTGTGAAATTTGCATGGCACATGTACCATTCGACACTCTAAAAATATTTTACTAAATATTATTATATGAAAATCCATGTTCAAATATATATTTTGCTTTTACTTACTTGAAGTATTTTTAATGGTGAATCAGATTGGTACAATTGTAGCCTGTGTACATAATGAACCAGCATATTAAGCATATTGCAAGCCACATGTGCAACTGTTTTATTAGGAAACTATAAAAAAACACAAAAAGAACATTATTGAATGCAATATAGTAATGTAACAGAGTAACATTTTTATTTATTTTTACTACATCTTTATTAGTTTTATAAATAACTCAAGGTGGTGAACATACCTAATAGTTATCCTTCTTCCTTTTCACACCACAACAATAACTCTGTGACGTGGGTGGGAAAGGTTAACAGAGAATGACTGGCCTAAAATCACCCAGACAGCTTTCATGTTTAAGGCAGCTTTCATGGTCTTCTAGTTTCTAGCCTACCGCCTTAACCACTAGACAAAAATGGTTCATTTCATTACTTAATTTCTCTCCGGTATGTAAGTTCTCAGTGCATATACAAATATAATTAAATAATGATAAAATAAGTAAAATAAATGTTACTATAATATACAATAACAAATGTAAATATATATATATATATAAGATCACAGTGGTTTTTACAATGTAATAATTACAATTGGAAGTACATGAATTTGAATTACTGTAATTCATTCTACTGATGGTTTTCCTTTAAGACTCTTTGTAAACTCCAACTGGAGCAAAATGCAATGGTCCATTATGCTGTTGGTGACAGTTACTTAAGTATTTTAATACCAATACTTTGATTCAAGAATTAGTTAAGAGGATACTGAAACTGATTAAAAAACAAGAAGAAAAATATAAAAATATATGAACAATTGATATATTGGGAGACATGCAAAACTGAGCCCTTCAGTGATCCATTTTGGAACCAGTGATTTGTAACTTGTGCATAAATGATCTGATTTGAATGACCAAACTGTTCAAGATAATAAAATTAATAAGGGATTAAAAAAAAACTCCACAAGGATCTCTGCAAATTAAGGGAATAAAAATGGGAAATGCATTTAAATAAAAAAGGCAAATTTGATAAAACATACATGCAAAACCCTAAATTTTGCTTATATATTAATAAATCTGAGCTGGCAGTGATAGATCTGAGAAAGGATCTAGAAGTCATAGTGGATATCTCAACTCATTTTGCAACTGCTATTAAAAAGGTTAATTCAGTGCTTGGAATAGAGAGAGAATCATAAACGTTATGAAAAAATAATAATATCCTTATACAAATCCCTGGTACAACATCACTGGATATAGTGTGTACCACTGAATCCTAAGTAGTATTATACAGAACTAGAAAGAGTGAAAAAGTTACAAAGTGAAAAGTTCAGTCTGGAGCTTTTCAAACACAACTAGTTCAATATTTTTCATATACAATATCTAAGATTGGAAGAGTAACTGAGTGCTCTAAATTGAACCTGAGTCATAAAATGGAACAGGTTTGGGCTTTCTAAATCCAGCTGTTGTTTGATATAGGAATTTTTGAATCAATAAAATTTTAAATGGATTTTCAGCTTCTGCTTAAAGCAGTTTCCCAATCTTTCTGGGTTGGCCGCCCAGGGAGCGGGGAGGCACTTTTATGCATACATGTGCGTGCACAAACAGGGTCTCAAACACACGCATGATGCTTGCAGCAATGGTGCTTGCAGTGACAGTAGCATCCACACAGCACTCACAACAACTGTAGCGATCGTGTTGCGCTCACAGTAACACTATGGCTTGTGTGATGCTGCTACTGTGAGTGGGGAGTGTGCACACGCACGCACACACATGCGCACACTGGCCAGCCACTCATGTGACCCGGTGGTCAATAGGTCACGGCCCACAGGTTGGGGACCCCTGGCTTAAAGTGCTCCAAGGGATCCTTTCCCTCAAATACTACACTTATTTTTTCATTCTGTCAAATATTGTATTATATATTTATTCTAATAGATCAAGACAAGTTTGCTAACTGCATATGATGCATCACTAGCATAACAGCATTTATTTATAAAATGTGTATATGTAATTCAATTATAAAACAACCCTTATTTTTTCTAGAACCTGCTTTGAAAATTCAACCATAAATTTAAGAATTTCCATTCTTGGTTTTGCATATCTCAGGCTTTAATTTTGGATGGGGTCAACTGCATTAAAAAAAACACCTTATTTTTTATTTGTGGTTTGAGTCAGTTTTTGACTCCTGTTAATTGCCTAGATAAGTTCTTGCAGTTTTCTTGGCAAGGGCTTTCAGAAGTGGCTTGCCATTGCCTCCTTCCTAGGACTGAGTGAGAATAACTGGTCCAAAGTCATCCGGATGGCTTTGTGCCCAAGGTGTCATTAGAACTCAGTCACCTGGTTTCTAGCCTGATGCCTTAACCACTAAACCAAACTGGCTCTCATAAACTTTCTATTACAACTTTCTATAACTCAAATTGCAGTTGTCTATGGAGATTCTCAGTAATCCAGATCACATTTGTCTCAGAGGTGCTTTTTTCAAACTGGTGAGGAATGGAAGGATTTATTTACATTCTTCCATTCCCTATCAGACCATTAGAACTAAAGAAACTTCTTGGATGAGAAGCGAAACATTTTCAAAGGAAAAAACCCAAGAAAGTCAACTTGCTTTTTGACAAAAGCACATTTGGGTTAAATTGCAGTTAAGAGAAGTGATTCATATGGCCTGTATGTTTTCTCAAGTAGCAAATTTCAACAGAGTTCACCTACTGCTTTAAAATTGTTTGAATGATACTTTCTGCAGCATTGTAAGGCTTTCTACCCACTTAAAAGATATGTTATTTTAGAGCAGTGTACAACACAGCTCCTAACTGCAACAGTTGATAGCAGTGGCTAGGATCCTTTTGCCCAGGCTTTCAATACGGTTGAATCAGAAAAGTTGTGACTTCATGCTGTCTAGAAGAAATAAAAACTGCCTATATTTTGACAGAACAGTTTGGTTGGAGCTCAGAAAGTGTTGTTCATCTGTTATATGCCTTCAATTTGCTTTTGTCAACTGCCATTTCATTCTAATAATGTACATACTGTCTATCAATAAAATTGACAAGTTATAAAGTATTTGGTATCTATACTTATTCATATTTCTTCACTAGAAAATGAACCAACGTTCTTTTAATAATATGTTCCAAATAAATGTCCAATAATTGTTTCCCACAAACTGTTTTTGAGCTTTACATTCAGTTTCCAAACTGTACAAAGACGATATATCTCAATTATTTTCTCTAACTGTATATATTGTTTTAAAATTATACTCTATTTTTAATTTAACTTTTTGAAACTATCAATTTCAAATAAATATAGAGAGTCACGTAACATAAAATACACTGATCAGTGGCCTGCATTCATACATAAGCAAAGATGCAAGTAACATTTCTTAATTCTTAGTTACCGGTAATAAAATAATTACATCAAAGAGTACTAAAGGTACTCTTTCAAAAGGCAACTGGACTCTATGTTTTTCCTTGAAGACATTTTGCTTCTCATCCAAGAAACTTTTTCAGTTCTCAGGCTGGTTCTCTTCAGAAGCTTCTTGGATGAGAAGGAAAATGTTTTCAAGGAAAAACAAAGAAAGTCCAGTCGCCTTTTGAAAAAGTAACTTTGGGACAACCATGACCTGGATGACTGAGAATCTCCATAGACAATTAAATTAATACATTACTTTTTATGACTAACTAAAATTTAAATTAAAATAGCATTATTGATAATTAGTAAAAACAAACAGGTTGCCTGTTATAAAACAGTAAAACATTCTATTTCCGTGAATGCAATCTCTAATGGTCTGTTGTTGCAATTCTCACCAATTTCTGCATTAGTGCCAACTAGCAGAAACAAATAACAATCCTACTAGCAACATTCTCTCTATCTGCTTGCACAGCTATCAGCTATCGGTGCAGTGTCTACATATGAGACAAAGCAGCAAGGCAGAATGGTAGCAGCAGAGAGCAGGGTCTGCAGAGCCACTCTGATAGGATTTGGGTTCTGGTAGATATTTACATTTTTGAGCTGTTATGGACACACATTGCAGCATACCATCCATGCAAAGGAGAAGGCAACAAGTAGACAGGCTTTGGCAGCAAAGCATTAAGTTTGGGAGAAGTTGTAAGCTGTATGAAAAAGCTTCAATAGGCTACAAATTTGAAATATATGTCTAAAATAGATTAAAAACTGCCCATACAAGAATAAAAATAGTAAAACAATGGCATATCTCAGTTTAGTTGTCATGTTCTAATGATTAAATACTTACTTTCAATGAAGCACAGATTACATTCAGAGCTTCCTTGATCTGAGGATGATGGGTTTCATGTACTAATTCTTCACAGATCCAAATGCCAAGGCTACAAATAGCAACACATCTACAAAACAAATTACAGGCTTATATTAAACTAACGGTACCTGATAATAGTGAAAATAGTGAAAAACTGTGATTATATTATGTTTTCTTGAGTTAGATTTTATGCACTGGTATGTCTTTTAATCTAAGTAAAGATTCTTTGATCAAGAAAAGTTTCTATCAACATATTAGGTGAAAGAAACTAGTATCACATGTTCTTTCATTACTCCAGACTATTATTTGTTCTGTTTCTACAGTTATAAAAATCCTTTAAAATTGGGGAGGAGAAACTAGTTGTTCTGATTAAGGGAAACCTTCAATGGATTACACTTATTATTTGTAAAAGACTACTTTTGGATACATTTTTTAAAAATGAAAACATTGTGGCAGAATATTTAATGAAGCAAATGCCAACATATATTCACTAAATATTCTGCTACAACACTTAAAACTATGTATTATTGCTACTATATGTTAAGAAATGTTAAAAACGTATTTCATAATCTATTATTTAAATATTTAACCAAGTACCTGAATTAACTAATTCACAAAATGCTTTGGAACATTCCTTGTTTATCCATACCTTGCAGGTCCCGATGGCTCCTCTTTTGCAGAGCTTAATATTGTTTTGATAACCAATTCCTAAAGTAAGAACATTCAAGATAAATTATCTTTAAACAGCTTAATGTAATAGTAAAAAAACAGTAATTTACAAATCTTGAAAATGGAAAATTGATTTACATTTTCAAGTCTTTCAGATTTACATTTACATGCAGACAATTTGGGCCATGCAGTCATATATATATATATCTTCCATTCTCTATCCCAAAGGTGCTTTTCAAAAGGCAATTAGACATACAGTAGATTTTTTTCCTTGAAAACATTTCACTTCTCATCTAAAAACTTCTTCAGTTCTGACTAAATGGTGGAGAATGGAAAGATTTATATTATTTGCAATCACCTGCTTATTAGCACTCTGAAAGTCATTAGCTCTCTGAGGATCATTGAAGCTACTTTGAGGGTTTATTCGTATCCTCAGCGTCACCTGGATCAAGTGCAAATGAGTGTAGGACCTACTGGGGACTGCTGAAAGGACTGTATTGTAGAAAGGAATATTATATCCCTTTCCTTAATTGAGAGAGGACTGTTCAATTTTAACAGATAGATGGCTTCTTTGACCCCTCTTTCAAACCAATGGTCCTCTCTGTCCAGAATGTGGACTTTGTTGGGAAAAAATACAATAATTTTATTTTTGTTTTTATTTAATTTATTTAAATATTTTTAACATAATAAACTACTTAATATTGTCATATAAATAACCTGAGATCAGAAATACTAACATTTTTTATGATTAATCTTAATTTTGGTTTACTGACAGCAGGTACCTGATAGATAAATATGATCTATAAAACTGGTGGTACCTACCAGAGTCTAAGTTACCTGTCTTTTTTTTTTTAAAGGTATTTTAGTTAAGAAAATGGAAAACAGGTATGATGGAAAGAAAAAACCCACCTCAGTCATTATAATATCTAAAAATGCCTCTAGGCCATATAAAGATTTCATAGTGGCTATAGTGGAAGTACAGTATACTCATTTATGTTTTTAAAAAGTAAAAGGCACATTAAAGTGGTGGAGGGCAAGTTAAGAAACTAGAAACAATGAGAAACAATCTGAATAATGATACTTTCTGATCTATGAATGTGTTATGACTGACCATGCTCCTCATGGCATTCATTTTAAAAGAGTATCCATATCTACATAATTCAAATTGTGCACATGGGCCAAAAAGGTTGGGAATCCCTGCCCTAGACACCTTTTTAAGGAATTTCAATTAGTTTTCTTTTTTTCTGGAGAAGTGACCTCGATGAAAGAAACATGAAGTATTTGACTGTATTGTTTGGGAACTTTAATAAACAGCATAATTAAGAAAAGATGCCTATTTTTTCTATTTTCCTCTTTAAATTTAACAATCTTATTCCTGGAAATTAATTGGCCCATAGTGTTAGCTACTTCTGACAAACTGCATCTGCATAATTATCTTTTTTCTTTGTTGCATAGGACTATAGGACGTTAAACATTTCCCAAATGGCAGAAATCTGCAAAATCTGTGGCATAATCTGTGACAGATCAATAAAAATAAAATTATGATAGGCTGCTATCAATGAAGATGAACTTGAAAAAGCTGTAAGTGCTTTTCCCGTGAGACCAGTCTATCAGAGCAACCTGGTCTACCCAAATATGGGACGGAGCATATTGCTTCTGCTTTTGCCTTTCAGCACCAATCCAGGAGCCCTTGAAGGCAGTTGCTTCCACAACAAACTATTTTATGCTAAATTTAAATTTCTATTTAGAAATGAGCTTAAAATAGCTATACTGGTCTTGCTTTATTTCTTTGTCAGTAAATTTAAATTCGAAAAAGCTATATTTCCAGTAGAATAAACTTTTCTGCCCAGGATTCCTTTCTTTATTCCAATTCTAGGAAAATTAGAAAGCAGGAATTTGGCCCAAAATTAAAGGATGTTAAAATCCTGTTCCTGTTCTGAAACACATTGGATACCTGTGCAGTCATGTTTATATATGTAGGGGACATTTCAAGGAACAAAATAAATGGAACCAGTCTAATAAAAAAGACTTCGCTATGTGAAGAGACCACTGAAATTGGGGCTTTTTAGCTTGAAACAAAAGTAGTTTTGGATAGATATAACCAATGTATAGCACACATAACCCATAGTGGGATTTATTCCTCTCTCATACAATATAAGAACTTAAAATCATCTACTGAAATTGTGTGCAGGGGAGGATGGGTAGAAGGAAATACTTTTTCTCTCAATGGATATTTTAAACTGTGGATTTTGTTGCCAGCAGTTCTGTCTGCTATGCTGGTATGCCATATGACAAGTAATATGGATGTTTTTTAAAGGAGCTGGAAAGGTTTACAGAGAATTAGAGTATGACAGTTACTAACGCTAATTCTTTAAATTAAAAGAATGTGCTTTAAATACTGGTCACTGAGAAGTGACAATGGAAAGGGATTACCCAATTCTGGTTTAAGAACTGGCACCATATATCATAAAATCTTAAACAAATATCTGTATCCCAGCAGCATTTTTTGTATGCTGTTGTATCATATTTAAGTAGCTAAATGGCCACAAAAATGAATTTATATTGCAGAAGATATAAAAATAACACAGAGATTTCAAAACCTACCTTTACTTCTGTAAACTGAGACACAACAATATCAGGAGTGTTTGGGTGCAATGCTGGTAATTCACAATATAAATTGGGAAAACACACCAGAGAGCCTAAGAGAACTTGTGCTTCTACTCTTGGTGCCTGAGTAATAAATAACAATATGAAATGTTTGTAACATTTAAATAACATTTAATCACAAACAAAATTGAATAAGAGCATTTACTTTTTATATTAATTTCATTATATTTGTTTCCCTATGTCCCTTCAGCTTTGTTGTTTAATATCCTCAGCTCTCCATCTATCATCTCCTGCATTGGATACCTTATACTAAATGTACCCTGCTATCATTTTAGAAACATTGTTTTGTAAAAAAAAAAACAAAACTGTTTGCTAGTTTAAATTAAAAGGCAGCCTAACCTGTAAAATAATTCAGCAACTTTATTGCGGAAGGCATGATCAGCTTTACATAGTGAATATTTGATATTATAATAAAAGGATTATGTAATTACTTTGTACATAATATACTAGGTGGCCGATAGTGTTACAAGCTTCTTGTTATGAAGAATTTTAACTAATAAACTTTGCAACTTACCATCCATAACTTTTATTGTTATATAAAATTAATATTAAATAGCAATGCTTGAAAAAGAATCAACTTACATTGAGAAAAGACGATGCTGCTACTCTGCCAGCAGCTACAATGAAATCCATTATCAGCATAGTAGCACCAGGCAAACCAAGGGAAAAAAATTGTGGAGAACAGTGCTTTATGATTGTATTGACAATGTCCTTGGAAGAAAAGAAACACAAAATTCAGATTGTGTATCACAGAAACTGTAGATAATGTGTTAAACATAAAATACAGGAAAGTATCAGAATGGAACGAACCTAGCTTTTTTTCAAAAAAGTTTCACATTGACCATAGTTTAATATAAATAATCCTTATTTAGTGACCACAATTAGGACTGATAACTTGGTTGTTAAGCGAAGCAGTTGCTAAGTGAAACTGTGATAACACTAATGATCTTATTTCAGATTTCTTTGCTTTATAGACCTGCAAAGATTGTAAATGTGAACACTGGTCACAAAGTTACATTGTTATTGTTGTAATTGGGAACAGTCGCTAAATGAGGCAGTCATTCATTGAGGACTGTGTGTATGTGATCCAAATTATGATCAATTTTAATTATCGGTTAAAAAATTTTAAGTTGCCTTGTTTTCAAAGAAATCATAGGCTTGGATGAATCAACTGAAATTGAAAAAGTCTACAAAACATCCTAGACTTAGAGCATAGAGAAAGCATAGGACAACTTAAGTACACTCACAAATTCAAGTGCTGCCAGTCTCACAACATAATGGTTATTCTTGGCTTGCAACCACAATTGGGACTTGACTTCTGGTTGTAAGTCATCATAGTCATAAGTAGAGACATTGTGGCCAGACCAGATTTTATAACATTTTTTGTGGGGTTTGTTAAAAGAATCTGCAGACATTAAGCAAAAGCATGGTCCTAAGTGTAAACCCATTCTTCCATACCAACTAAAAATGTTGGAAACCAGAAAAACACACTTAAAATATAGTTGACATTGAGTGGGTTTGGAGTCTTACAGCCCTAACTAGTATCTCCTTTGCTCACCCTTTTGTTTGGTTCTCCAACAAGCAATAACATCTTATCCTAGATAGAATTATGTCCTACTAAAACATTCTTTCAGAATATATAATTCACTAAATAAAAAAAATAGGAGGCTCAAATTGGAATTTAAAGATTTGTTTGTGAAATCGTTTTAATGAAGTTGAATATATTTTAAGAATAAAGCACCATTTTTCAACCAGGTTTAGAGGAAATAAATTTAGAACTTTACCTACAAATGATGTTTACTTAGTAATAGGGATGTAATATGTTATATAAAATCTATAAAAGCCCAATTTATTTACGAAATATAAAGTATCTAATAACTCTCTAAAACATGATGTAGTCTTTATAATATTACAGGAACCAGCGTTTCATTTTTGCTAATGACCCTTACATTTCTGGGAAGACATCTTATTCAGCAGTATGATAAATTCTTGGCAATTATGCTGAAAATACTGCTTTACCAGAACTGTTACAAAATGGTAATTAGATTGTTTAGCAAGAAATAGAAAGAGTATGTACAAGATAAAAAATTGGTAACTAAATTATTTGTCAGTCAAAATCTGAGTAGATTTCCTAGAACACTTGTACAACTATAAAGCAGTTCTTTCAGACAAAAGTTGTTTATAGCCTTACTGTTTTACATTGTAGATGCAACTCAAACAATTAAATATTATTTTGGGTTTCAAAAAACTCTTTAATATAGACAATGAAATATCAATGAGAATATTTGTCTACAGCAGGGTGTCAAACTCAAGGCCTGCGGGCTGGCAGGATGCTTAAATCTGCCCTGAGGGGCTGGCCTGGAAATATCAAAGGACTGGCCCATGGTGCCTTGTCGGCCAAAATGAACCAAGAAGGCCATTTACATCTCCCCACCCCGTGACCTGTTTTTGGCCTCCCCAGCCTCCAGCAGCACTCTGCTGGTCAAAAATGGGCTGCACAGAGGCCCCAGCGTGGCCTCTTTTTACACAGGAGAGTGCTGCAGGAGGACTGGATTACAGTTATGTGGCATCAAATAAGTGCCTGATCTGGATAGAAAACAAGCAACAACGTATGTTAATATTACAGTTTAATACCAGATTTTATATACTGTAGGTCCATTTAATCTACAATCAACCATCTATAATTGACAGCCATTTCTATTTACTATCCTGTAAACTAACCTCTGCTACTGGGTCTTGTATTAACATGTTATTTATGCTACTTTATTTTTATTATTAGTTGAATAATAAAAATACAATAGTATAAATAGCTTTTCTATCTGGAAAAGCAATCTACTTTAAACAATGGGGTATAAATTTAGAAATAAAAAGTTTAATGGAATATTAATAATAAGTAATAAATGCTTGCCCGTAATATCTGGTAGAAGAGATAGGAAAATGATTATAGTAAGACAATGAGAAGAGGAAGAAAACACATCTTGAGCTTGTATTAAATGCCCACCCGGGCCACGCCCCTAACCCCAGTCTCCACTACCCTCTGAGGTCAAATACAACCCTGAAGCGGTCCTCAATGAAATTGAGTTTAACACCCGTTTTATACACAAACTTCTTTTTCTGTTATAGAAATCACATACGCAATTCAAAATAGCACACCTAAAATAACTTTTAACATTTTTGTCTGCTAATTGGATGGCATCCACCAATATAATAGATTCCTCATTTCCATTTCTGTGAAGAACTGGAGATCGTTTCACAAAATTGGGAGAGTACTGTGGAGTAGATTTGGAGCATGCAAACAGAGCAGGAAGGAAAGGGAAAGCCCTGAAGTTTAAATCTGTGTAATAGTGGACAATGCTCTTAGCTCAGGGGTGGGCAAACTTTTTGACTCACGGGCCACAATGGTTTCTAAAATTTGACAGAGGGGCCGGGCCAGAA
>JAEANM010021486.1:0-11839 GCA_017656035.1 Myanophis thanlyinensis
TAAGTAAGTAAATAAGTAAATAAGTAAATAAATAAATCTCAACCAGCCCTATTTTCACAACTAGGAGAGAATGTGGGTGTAGGTGTGGTTGGCTACCCAAGAATATAGAAGAAAAAATATGTTGAAGAGATATTAATGGTCCTACCCATATGATCCTCTACCAACCAGTGCATCCTCTCATAGGAAAACCTCTTAACAGTGGGGGCTTCCATTGGAGTCTGACCTCCCTTTCTCTGAAAGATACATAATATGTATATATTATTATATGCATATCATATCTAAACCACAGGACTCTCATTAGAAATTAAATGCTATCTAACCAGTATTGGACCAAGGGCTGGGCCTGCAAAATTAGGAAATATGTTTTGAAATTTCAATTGTCTTCATTGCATTGCATTGTTAGTTCACTTCCCCTGTTCAAGATAGATGCAATTTAAGTTTTATGCAGCCTTTCCTTTGTTATCTAGTTTATCTAATGTAAGCTGGCAACTTCCTGAACCTGGGCTTCTTTTCATTGATGTCAGTGATTTTAGTGAGAGGAAAACCAGATTTTTACAGATAATTGTTTAGATTTACTAATCTCAAGTCTGTTACAGTGCCTAACCTAGCCCTTACATAATGCAGAAGCAATGCCCAAAGAATGTGGGTGGAGAGAAATAAAGAGACAAGGAGTGTTTTTGAATCCTGGCAAACATGGCTACAAAGAAACCATCAAATCTTGTCTTATTTTCATTATTAGCTGGATCTTTTTATTGGAGGTTATTGGAAATGACTCTAGAGGTAGGAGGAGAACCACTCCAACACTAACCTCACGCTCCCAAACTCTTGAGCCTATCAAGGACAAGGTAATCAATGGTACCAAAGGCCACTGACAGATCAGGGAAGGCCAAGATGGATTCCCTCATACCTCAACCCTGCCTTAGATCATTCATGAGTATGATCGATTTACATTGTACTTTGTCAAGCCTGAAACCCATTTGGAAAAGATCCACACAATCCATTTCCTGTAGCACCCTCTGAAGCTGTAGCCCAACCATCTTCTCAAAAGCCTTCTCCAAAAAGGAAAATTTGGAAATACATCAGAAATTGTCCTGTGCTGTTAAATTCAATAATGACTTCTTGATGAGAGAGCAAACTTACCTGCAAACAGAATTACCCTCTTGCTCACCTCTCTCATTATTTCCTGGGCAGCCTTAACCAACCAGGAGGGACTTAGTTCTAATAAATAGACAGCCAAGTTTATAGCTCTGATGGACCTGTCTACTTTCTCAGACCAACAAACACTAACTCTTCCCATATAACCACACCAGACTGTACCTCATCAAAGTCATGAGTTATTCCCACACTGAGGTTTATTTACTTGTATTTAGGATTGCCATCTACTATAAAATTAGCATGTCATACTGAATTGCATTGTTGAATTTGTGCTTTATTGAATTTGTGGTGTCTTACTACCCAGTAAGTGGAGATGGTTGGATTACCTCTTCTGAACTGACTGGTAGGAATATATATATAAATCTATAGCCTTAGATTTCTTCTTATCCCTGAGAGCTGCAAGGAGTGGAGGCTGCCTTTTGCATGACAGCAGGGAATGTCCTGGCCACTCCAACAGGAGAACAACATCATCTGGACAGCTCCTCCTCCCTTCAGCTGGATAAGAACTGAAATGAGGAGCTTTATCTGATTCTTTAGATCTGAGCTGCTAATTGCTCAGATACTGAAGCTGAGACAAATCTCACACCCAGATTTCTTTTGTCAGCCTATGCAAAGATGGTTTTATTTGGGATGTATTTCCTTATAGGTAGCATCTAAAATATGGGCATGGTGCCCAGAGTACTGTAAACATAACCAATGCAAAATCTGAAGGCTTGAACAAGAAACTGTGTCAATATGATTATCTCAGCCATGGAGCACATAGAAAACCATAATTATACTTGCTGTTCTCCCTGAACCAGTTGTCTGAAAGTTATTATTAAATACAATTTGCCCTGAAAGTAGCACATTTTATATTCTGGCTCCTCCCTCTGTGGTTGTAAAATATGCATTTGATCTTTCCTTATTAAAAGATCAGGTTGCTTATAATATTGTCAGGTTTAAAGTTGAGCCAAAATACTTCTGGATTTAACTTTAGAGTGCTCTTGGTGAGCTTCTTAGAAAGCCAAATATTAAGGGAGATCAAATAAGATTATCACTTCAACCTCCCTCATGCTGTTATCAAGACGGGATAAGATCACTCTGTCAGTATAAGAACTGCATCTTTGTTTCTGGATCTATTTTAAAGACTCTCCTCATATTAACTTTCCCTTAATTCCTCAAGGGTGATATTGCTATGGGGAGAAGTGGTATTGAGAAATATTCATACTTGAACACCCTTTTCTCATGTGGTTCTAGCAAGAGAGAGAAAATAGGTAGGGTTGCAAAAATCCAGATGATGGTTGATAGCCAGAGAAAGGCTACGAAGATTATTAAAGATCTAGAAACAAATCCTTTGAGGAAGATTTAAAATCTTAGGCATGTTTAATTTGCAGAAGAGAAATTGAGAGAGAACATGATAGCTGTCTTTAAATACCTGAAGGGCTGTCTCATTGTACAGGGTTCAGATTTTTTTCTGACTTGCTCCAGACCATAAGAGTAGAAATAAGAACATGAAATGACAAGAATGTAGTTACAGATTAGACATTAGGAAGAACATCTTGGCAGTAAGAACTGTCAGCCAGGAGAATAGGTTATCACACAAACAGATTTTTCTCCTTATGGAGGTTTGCAAAAAAAGAGGCTGGATAATTCACTATTGGGAATGGTGCAACAAATCCTGCAATGTGCAGGGTGTTAGACTTGATGACCTCTGAGGTCCCTTCCAACTTTATGGTTCTATACTAGCAAAGGAACAGGAGACCTTAATTTGTTGCTTCAGTGACATCCACATCATTTCATTTATAGTGGGGTCTTCATCATGGTGGACTAGTCTTGAAAATATTGAAGATGGATCTTTCTCATTTGGGTTTTCACTCCTTTTTATGACACCGTTCTGCTATACTCAGCAATACCTTTTTGTTTTCATTTATTCTGTTACCTGTGGTTAACATACAAAACAGAAAAGATGTTCTCTTTACTATTTGCCTTTGTTTAATTCACCTTACATTATACAGGTAATTACCAATTGCCTTGTTCAGTGATCATTCAAAGTTACAAGCGCTGAAAAAATAACCTGTGTCCACGTTTACAACCTTCATAGCATCCTCGGTCATTAGATCACCAGTATACATTGTCTTGTTCCTGACCTGTTGTTTTTCTTCCCCAAATGCTGAGCGGAGAGATGGTAGAGGAAGGGATTACAAAAGAGTAAGCCATCTCACAATAGGGATACACATTGAAAATAATACAGTGGTGCCAGCAACCCTGATCACACTTGGAACTATGGTAGGAATTGTGAGTACAATACGCACACTAGTCCAGTGTATTCTCCATTGTGTACCTGCTTACTCTCATGTAATCTTCTCCTTTCCAATCTCTCCACTCTGCAAGGGGAGGGAGAGATTAGAGAGGAAGGAATTACATGAGAGTAAGCAAGTGCACATAGGGCTTTTAATACATAGGGCTTTTAATGTAGTGTGGTCAGGGTTGCCAGTGCCTCCATATTGCTTTTGATGTGTTTACCCCATTCTGTGCTTTCCTCTCCAATGATTGTAAATAGAAACATTAATTCCCTTCCTGTTAATTATCCCAGTACCTGGTTAGAGTGAGCATTCCAAAAGGTGGAGAAAAGAAAAACACAGTCACTGTCCTGTTATTTCTAACTTTAGCATCCACTTTGCTGAATGACAAAGCTACTGGTCCCAATTGTGGTCACTAAATGAGGATTATCTGTATTCCATTAATGTGTCATTCTGTAGTCTAAGGCAGACTGGCAGAATCTTCCAAGGAACTGCTTAGAGAACCACTTTTAAAAAAGCCAGGAAAACAACATAAATCCACTTCTGGTCTGGTGATTTAAACTCACTCAGAGTGAAGATATATTCTAGAACCAATGGACCATGTTTCTATCACACCTTAGTCCTGTGCCTTATCCTGCTGTTCTTAAATGATAGTGTTTTGGATTATACATTGATATGTTAGAGAAAATTAAGACAAAATGAGAGATCAAGATCTCACTGGTTTTGTTTGTTGGTATTGCATTATCTTAATTAAATAATAATTCCTCTGTTTGAGCACCAGACAAAGGATGTATGTAAACTGTTCTTGGTACTTTTTGCCTGCTTCAGCTTATTCTGAGCTTTAATTTTGCAGATGGCTTCTTTGCAGATCTGGAGAGTTATGTTGCCTCTCCTTGTTGATGTATCCCCTTTCTGTCTCTTATCTGTCTCTTTTTTGTTGTCAGATCTTGAATAAGCTTTTTTATACAATTATTATTTTTATAATAGAAAATATATAAGGAATATGCTGGATGATCTCATATTCAAACATAGATTAGTTTGTTAAACTTTATGTGATAAGAGAAAGTATTTTTAGATGTTTACCACAATAGGTAAAAACTGCTTGAATTGGTTTCATGATGTTATGGTTATCAGGTCTTCCTTGAGCTGATTATTGATAAGAGTATAATCTACTCTATAGCTTTAAATTTCCTGGTGATTTCTTATTAAAGAAACAAAACTACTATGATTTTTTTTAGATCAACCCTATTTGACTAGCTGTTGCCACTTGCTGTAGACCTAATTAGAATTTTGAGAGGGGATATAATCAACAAACAGAGTAATTCAGAGTTGAAGCCACCAAAATTCAACTTTGATTTGAAATTATCACAAAATATTTTGGAAATAAGCCTACTGTGGAAACAATGTTTAGTGAATAATTGGCAATGTATATGTTAAGCTATACCATTAGCGCTTTGTGTGGTGAAACTAGTGATATAATCAGTTTCTCTTATATGTTTGGAAGAGCCTGAACCAGCTGTCAGACTTAGATTTCCCAGGTTCAGCTTCACAGTTTGTTTTCTATTGGTAGAGATTAATATTATTATCATGGGTTTTCCCATTATCCATGAGAAAATAAGCCTTAATCTTGGTTCCAAATTGAAAAGTCTGCTAAGATACACATTGAAAATATTTTTAATACATTTCTTTCACTTCACTAATCTGGTTATCCTTTAAATTTTGGAATCCTTCATTTGTGTGTTTATGTGTGAGATTCTTGTTTTTAGCTCATTTATATTTTATCTTATCACAACAACCACAATATGTAGTGTAGTGTAACTGATGAAATAAAAATAATGTTCATGGTTTTTTAAACATATTTTTAGTACACAATGTTAATTTTTCTTCTTCATGATTTCCTATCCTCTATAAATTAAAGTGCAGTTAGAAAATTTTGCCAGAAGGACATATCATAATTAGAAAGAAAACTGAAGAAGAAAGAGATTGTCATGTGGATTCTTCAACTATTGCTGATTGTTCCTTCTTACCATATTATATCTGGAAATAAAAAAGCTATAGTGATTCATTAAAAGGACTTTGCAGAGAGATAGCTTGCTTGCATGAGTAATCCCTTTGAAGCATTAAAGCAGCCATTTCTATAGAAGTATTGTTACTTTACCTCACATTGTCTTTGTAAAATAAACATTGGTATATAAGTTAATTTGAAATAATGATTTGAGAAAAGTACGGTACATGTTTACTTCTTTTTCTTCCTCTTTGTCTCTTTATCATCCTCTGGAATGGTGATGATTATGCAGCAATTTACATATCTCCTAAATGCCAGAACTGTCAATTTAATCTGCGTAATTATTTTTAATGATTTGTTTCACATTCTGGTAGAGCAAAACTCCAGTTATTTCTAGTGTACAGAAACAGAATAACAGAGTTAGAAGGGACTTTGGAGGTCTTCTAGTCTAATCCCCGCTCAAGCAGGACACCCTATGACAAATGGCTGTCCAGACTTTTCTTAAAAGCCAAGTTTCACCTAATCTGTACCTGTACATTTGGTTTTTCTTGCCCAAGTGTAAAAATCTTACTTTTCTTTACTTCAAATTTCATTTTGTTGGATGGGACCAGCATTCACATTTATCATAATCCATCTGGATTTTGAGCCTATCTTCTGGGACATTGGCTTTTCTTGCCAATTTGGTGTCAAATTGGAAATTTGATGATTTTCCCTTCTATTCCCTCATCTAAATCATTTATGAAGATATTGAACAGTACTAGGCCTAAAACAGCGTCTTGGGGACACCCCACTGCTTACTTCCCTCTATCTAAATATAATTGCATTAAGGCCTACATGTCTTAATGCTTATGCAATAGAAGTACATCATCATTCCCAATGTATCTGTTAAGATATTAATTTTAACGTCCAATTAAAGGCTTAACCAATATGAACAAGGCTTAGTGCTTGCTATTGATGGTTTACTAAGAAATAAATTGGGATGCACTCAGATAGACATAGGAAATATTTTCTAGGCTTCACTGTAATCTTGAATAGATGGTACTGTGAGAAAGCCAACAATGGCAGTCTCCTTTATTTTTATGCTATTTTATTTTATGCTATTCTCTATTCATTAAAAAACTCTTTTAACAATTGAGGAATTGAACATCTAATGGATGTTTCTCATTAGAGCCAATAATTAAGCCTCCAGCGTATTAGAAGGCTGTAAATGACAAGAGTAACATTTATATGCTTTAGTTCTTTTATTTGGATACATTTGCTGAGATGCTACATTTTTGTAGCACATGCTTTCCCTCTGTTCACTTTCCCTGCTCTTCCCCACATTTTTTTGCCTGCTGGTTTTTCCTGTCTCTTTAGCTGGGCTTCTCCATGTGATGACTTGGGAAGAGGATTCCCATTTAATGGGCCATTCAGGCTACCCCAGTACATAGCCAATGATATGTCACCTTTGAGACATGCTATTTTAGATCATGCTCCTGTGTGTTTATGTCAATTATAGTAGGGCCTTCCAGGGCCTTTGTGATTGGTTTCTTGCTTTTTCTGATAGGCATCAGTTTTTTTTTTATAACCATTTGTATTTTCAGGAATATAAATGTTATTGTTCATTTTGGATTGTTAGTTTTTTATTTTCATTTTTCCCATTTAGAAATTCTTTGAACTCAACTATTGTTTTTAATGGCTTTGCTATTATTCCTGGAACAATTTTATTTTGGGTTACTTGTGGCTTTGATAGTCTATAATAAACCATGTTCTAGTTGATACCCTGATAAAGCTTTTTAAAATATTCTCTAAGCCCCACTAAAACAACTGACTTCACATTATTGTTGTTTCAGCTTTTTCATGAGAAATTGCCCCTCTGCTAGGGCTACCATACCATATCTAGACTTCAAAAATCTGACAGCTGCTAGATAGCAGACATTTGTTTCTCTTTGCTACTTTCTGGTAGTTGCTAGATTTTGGGGGGCAAGAGTACTGTGGGAATACTGTGATGGTGAGCAATAGGGTTGCTACTCTCTGCGGAGGGATCATTTCTCCAGGATTACTACAATACCATGTCCACTGAAAGAAAACCACTTCAGATTGTTGTCTTAAAGAACTCTTTTATGTGGTAGTCTTCTGTAAGTGGAACATGTATTAAGTCTATCAAAATCCTCCCCCATTGAGGAAAGCAATGAGAGATCCATTTTGCACAGAAACCCTCACCCAAGCTGCTTACAAACCAGGGAAATTGAATGCTTTAGTTTTTCAATTTTTCCATTATATAATGAAGTAAGACCAAGGCAAGCTTTTAAGATGATGGATACATTTAGAGTTTGGGGAACATGCTGTGGGTGTTCTCAGCTAGTAATAAACTATGTACTTACTAGACGCAGGGATGGGGAACCTTGGCTCTTTTATGACTTGTGGACTTCAACTCCCAGAATTCCTAAGCAAGCATGCATTGTTTAACTGAATTCTGGGAGTTGAAGTCCACAAGTCATAAAAGAGCCAAAGTTCCCCACCCCTGTACTAGAGGAAAGGAAAAGTGATCAGATTCTCTCTGTTACACCTAGTCCTTCCAAGTCTCTCTGTATCCACCTAATCACCTGCCTGCATGCCTATGTATTGCCAAGCAATCATTTAGGTTCAATTACTCATCATTTAATTATCTAGTCTCTTTAAAGCTTAGAGTCATTCTTATCTGAATGATAATCTCTTTGATAATGATAATTCTTATCTGAATGAATCTCTTTAAAGCTTTGATCCATTCTTATCTGAACTAAAGAGATGCTAGAATTGATACAGCATTCCAGCTTTCCATTGTATTTTTAGAAAATGAAAATAAAGCTAAACTATGAAATAAAGCAAAATATAACAATTAATGCTCAAAGGTAAGATGTTACTTGGCCTGACAAATAGTTGGGGAAGTCATTTAGTAAAGTAAATCCTTTTCATTTTGCCCTTCTTGAATTTTGACTGTATCCTCAAATCTTTTCATATTTCTTTATATTTTCATCTGCTTTTAAACATTCCTTCTTCTGTGGAAGCTAGTAGTTGGCTATGCTTGTCCACTAGAAGTATCATGGACTTTTCAGGCCAGAGTATCATTTCATGGCTTTGGGCAACATTAAAAATGTTTTAAGAGCATTAGTTTAAAAAGAACAAAAATTAGCTTCTGAAATTGAAAGAACTAAAATGACTGAGCCATTGCGAAATCTCACAAGAGTCCATTATCTTTGTCTTATATACATATATCAGAATGTTTATTTTCCATTAAACATAGTCATTAATAAAATTCTCAAATGTTTGTTTATATTTGTATATTTGTACCATGCTCTAGAGCAGATTTTCTGGTGGCACAACATTCTAGTAGCATGCACTGGACACTCCTTTTGAAAAGGCATAATTGGAAGCGTTTAAGATGGGCACGTCTTTCAAGAATTCAGTGGGCTGGAATGTTTTCAAAGGCTGACAACTCACTCAGAGAAGCTATGATGGTTTTATGAGTCAGAAATATTGGCATGGACTGTGTTATAGAAAGCCGTGTCTCTGTTTTTTATTGAATGTGAGTTTCAAATTGAGTCAGTATTATGAATATCTCAGCGTCAGTGATAACTAAGTTACTGAATGGGAAAAAAAGGGGGGAAGTTCAGCTGTATGATACATTAAGCAAATGCAAAAGATTTTATACAATATTTTTTACGATTGAGGATACTTGCATGTTAATAAGGGTTTGCATGCTTTTCAGTATCTAGTGTGGCACTGGTGCTAATTAAACATCTGATCACCTGATAATTCTATTTACCCTTTTCTGTTAATTAAATGGGAGTTTTGAACTATATCTAAGGTATAATAGAGAACTATTTCTCAGACAACATTACACTTTTATTTCTCGTTGTTTCTAACATGTTTTAAATACAGTGGTATATTTAGATATTCAGTGTGTTACAGGGAATTGTTGAAATATAATAGATGCCAGTAGACATGTAGACAACTAAGTGTACAACAGCAGACAACTAGACACTTAACCTGGTTTAAATCATAATCCTTTGCAAAATGCTTATAGAAAATTCTCTTTCTTCACTTGTCCAAAAGGTCTGATATTTTTAAGGATGATTAAGTAATTAAAATTAAAATCTTGTAACATCTTGGTATTTTTCTGAATCGTATCATATGAATATGAAGAATATTGTGTTATAGTCGTTTTGTGTGTTCCTAGAGCTTGTGTATCAGAAGATGATGATGTGGGACAAGATAATTATATCATGATATTTAATATCATCATGAAATTCCTGAGTGCAATAATCTAAACATTTGTCTATATTGTCCAAATATGTGAATGACACCAAATTCTTATTTTTCATTTCATTTTAAGACCAAAGAGGCTTATGGAAATCTTAAATTGCTGGTAACAGAAGGTAAAATGAAAAAAAAAAAAGATCAGTAGATGGAACTGATACTTTATGGGATCTGAATGAAGAGATCTGGGTGGTTTTGAATGGGGAAATGGAATAATCATGTTTAGAAGGGTACTCACCTGGGATACGCTTGGACTTTACCCAAATCATGAAACAGATGGTACAGTGAAATAAGCACTATGAATGGTGAGCTTATCTCATAAGTTATGGTCATACTTACAAAGTTGGTATCTTGACTTAATTACTCATAATCCAGCTAAATCTATATTAAACTAAAATGTTGTGTTTTACATAGATCTGTCTCTAAAGATTGCCTGGAAATTTTAATTGCTATAATTCAACTATTTATATGATGATAGAAGTTAGAACTGCATATGTCACATCAAAATATTAACTGAATTGGTTGCCAGTGCATTTCTGCGCTAGGTCATGGTGGAAAGGTGTTCCTGTTCCTCCTCGCCCATCCCTCTTTTAAATATCTTTTATGTTTTTTATGTTTTAGTGTTGACTTGTGACTGATTTAATATGGATTTACTTGATGGTAAATCTAATTTAATGCTGGTTCCAAGATTGAAACCAAACTTTCCACCATTTGTCAGTGACTAAAATACCTTTTAAAATACTCATCCTAATATGTGACCTATAAATACTGTCATATTTTGATTACGATTGATTAGGAGTGTGTAGCAATCTGGATCCAAAGGGGAAAGGATGTTTTGGAGCATGGGAAAGTGCATGGGTTCCCCTGCTGGTGACCCTGAAAGACGTATATAACATCCTGGGCAAAAGTTTCATACTTAGGAACCTGACTTTTTGAACTAAGGAAGGATAAATAAAAGTTTTCAGGCTACGTTTCAACAAGTTACAATCCATTTGAAAATATACAAATCAGCCCTCTTCAATTCTTTCAGATGTTAAAATTTAAAGTACATATTATAAACTAACAAAAATTCAAATAACTCAATTTCTAGTTTTGGATAACTGGTGTTTCTTTGTATATGCATAATTAATTCACAAATTATCAGATCAGTTTCAGAGTTGGCATTATCTGCAAGATATGTTTACAGAAACAATTGTTTGGAGAAATATATGATCTAACACAAAATATGAGAGTCATTTTAGTGTAATGTTTAAGGCACTGGGCTAGAAACGAAGAGTCTGTGAGTTTAAGCACATGTCAAACCACTTCAAGCAAGTATTAAGAAAACTTAGTTTTCTTAGAGATTAGTTCAGATAGTCAAAACTGACTTGAAGCTCCCCCCCAACCCAACAAAATAACTTACATTCTCCATTCTCCCCAATATAATATAATTATCTCATTGGAGCTCCTTATGCTTTTTCCACTAGTATTTAATTGAAATATGTACAATTGATTCACACAATTTATCTGTAAGATGTGTTTGCAGAAAATTATATTGTATGATCTAGCAGAAAGTATGAGAGCCACCATAGTGTAGTGCTTAAGACAGTAGGCTTAACCAGGAGATCATGGTTTCTAGTTCCCCCTTAGGTAAAAACCAGCTGGGTGACTACTCACTGGCCATTAATTGTTTCTCAGCCCTAGGAAAGAGGCAATGGAAAACTACTTCTGAAAAACCTTGCCAAGAAAACTTCAGGGATATGACCAGTTATTTTCCAGGAGTCAACACTACTTGTAGGAGGGAATAGTTGAAAACAATCTAATGTTCAGTGACAAACCTGAGATAATCATTTGCAAACCACATTTTAAGTAGGTAGATAAACAGCTAAGATTGGACCTAAAAGTAAGTGAGCTACCCGTTCTCTCTTCTCCCCTTCCTTTTCCCAGTGTTGTCCTTTTCATCCATCCCAGAATCTCAAGCAGCAAATGGAAAAAAATGGTCAGCCATTTCTTACCAGAATCCTGAATTGCTCCTTTGCAGAGGAGTTTTTGATTTTTGGTGTGATAGATTCCTCAATTAAAATAAGAGACTAAGTGCATTCATGTGATAAACACTTATTGTTTGTTTGTTTGTTTGTTTGTT